>NCQV01064029.1:0-36091 GCA_002740545.1 Lophocereus schottii
TCAACCCAAGTAAGCTTCTATACATAATCACACTTGTTGAACTCACTACACTTCATAATTTCCTTGAAATAACCATAATTATATAGAAACTTCTGAAAATATTTTCAAATGTCATGATTTCTGTATTCACTCATGTTACCGCTTGATAGTCTGCATTAGAAAATTCATATCTTTCACCCCTAACCTCCAAATAAGATGTGAAATCCCAATATGAAAATCTCATAATGTCCACTAAAACTTTTATTTAGGATACAAAGCATGATTCACATAGTAAGGGCCCTAAAATTAGGGTAGAACACAGACATGCACAATTTCAGTTCAATCTGCGCAGTCGTAGCAAAACGACGATAACTTTTCCACAGAACTCAAATTAAGGAAATTCAAAAAGCATGTGAAAGATAATGCATTGATCTATTTAAAAACCAAAAATCACAAATTTTCAATGAGCCAATCAATACCAGTTGTTTCGTAAATTCCGCTGTTCAAAACTGCTCCTAGTTTCGATGTATTCTGTATAGTCTTCAGTAAAGTGGCCATAACTTTGTCTCCACAACTCAAAATTGAGTAATTCTAGAGCCTATTGAAAGCTAATTCATCAAGATATCACTACACCAAAAATCATGAATTGTTGATGTGCCAATTAATACCACTTTTCTCCCAAAGTGACCCCTATTTCAGGTCTGTTGATAGCTCAACAATCACATATTTCCAATCTTTTCTTCATATAACCACCCACAAAAATCATTTTTTAACTTATAAAAATCAGCATAAACATCTTGATGTTCATTACCAATGCCAAAGATCACAAAATCTCATTTAAAACAATCAGAATCCATCATTACACCCTAAACTTGCATGAACATGAACAGCCTCCATCTTTTCTTTCTTTCAAGATGGTCCAACCAATAAAACATCAAAATAACTCTTGACTGCATCAAAACAACATGATTAATAACCAAAAATAAGAATCAAAGTCCAAAATACAATCAAATCAACAAGATAAAGTGAGGATGTTACTCACTTTGTGCTTGAATATATGAAGATTGAGGTGGTGTTTGTTGGTGGTAGGAGTTGCGCATGGTGGCTGCTGGTATTGGGAGTGAGGGCTGGTGGCCGGAGGTGGCTGGGAGTGGTGGTTGGTGGCAGAAAACAGCCACCATGGGTGGTGGTTGGGGCTGCCGTGAGGTAGAGGAAAGAGAGGGAGAAATGAGAGCTTTGATGCTTTTGGTTTGTTTTAATTGGATGAAAATGAGCCAAATTTGCTTGGCTATGCTTATATCTAGCAAAATGAACCTTAAGCCAATAAAAATTAGACACACTTAATATTGCATGGTTAAGTAAAATGAAGTAATAAATTGTTGGGCCGGAATTGGGCCTAACTGAGTTTAGGCCCGAAAAATACACTTTATGCGATTGAAATTTTTCGTAGCTCGAATTTAAATTTCTGAATGAAAGAAAAAAATAATTAAATCTCTTATACCATAATTATCGAGGCCTACTATTAATTTTCTTAAAATATTTCAGTAAATGAAGCTCGAATTGCAAAGTAGAGCCCAAAATGAATTTTTCCACCCGGGAAGATTAAATGAGATAAATAAATATGAAAAATTAATAACATGACTTAATTAAATAGATAAACATGATTTAGGGTCAGGGTATTACACAATCAACTTGGGCTTATTTTATTCTTAATTCAGTTAGGCTCCAGCGTAGCCTACACAACATGTGCAAATTATTATATACACCTGGGAGTTTACTCCCAGGTCCATGTCAGCGCCATGTGTTTATGTCATGTTAAATTTCTTTTTCAGTATCAGTTATTCACACAGTCCAATCTAACCGCCCACTATTTTCACTAACTGTTTTGCACCCTCTTGTTTTTTTTTTTGAAAAAAAAAACTGACACTTTCTTCCCTCCAATTATCAGACCGATTTTCAATTTTTTTAAAAAAGATATTCACAGTTGAAAGAGAAAAAAAATATTCACAGTTGAAAGACAATTGCGCAGAAGTTAGGGACTGTTGTATGTCTCGATAATGTTCACTAAGAGTGAAATATTTGTTCATTATCTGTCATAAGGTTATTCACTCAGGATGGCAATTTGTTTATGGTTCAATATTTTATATGGTGAACAAATAGGAATGTACAAAGATCCAAGTTTATAAAATGAGCATTTTTACATTGAACAAAAAGGGTGAATAAAGTTTGCACATATAGTGAATTGAAAAAAAGGCCGTTATTACTTCCGCCACTCAAAGTTCTTTCTTTTTTTTTTTGGGTATTTAGCTTTTATCTTAATCATATTTTTTCAACGAAAAAAAAATTAATTATTATCATGCAAGTCCTCAAGGTTGTTCACTAATAATAACCGATGTGTTCATTAATTTACTCAAGGTTGTTCACTCTAAAATCTTCAGTTTAGGGGCAAAAAAAATTATTATTACTCAAGTCACTCAAGGTTATTACTCATCCCCCCCCCCCAAAAAAAAACAAAATCAGTCAAGGTTGTTCACTTACAAAAGTTGATTTGTTCATAAACTAACTAAAGGTTGTTCAATGTAAAATAATTAGTTTATGAAGAAAAAATTGTTGTCACTTAAGCCACTCAAGATTGTTCACTAACGAACCTTGCTGTGCTCATTAACTCGTGGTTGTTCACTGCAAAATATTTGGTTTATTTGTTGGATTATTGAAGATTGTTCACTGCGAGAATCTAATTTGTTCATCATGTTAATCACATTCATTCTCTGTAAAATATGACTTAGTAGTTAATACACGCTATTTATGCACGCATGTCTAATATAAAAGCTGATAGATAAACAATATCCATTTGATGAATGAACGAGTTTCACAACTTTTATATTTTCATCAAGTAAATTCAAAAATATATATGTACATGATCGGCAAATGCATGCTTCATATAGAGTCAACCAACACTTGCCCAAAAAATAGTAATCATAAAATATTATCCTAAACCAAAATCTTCTCATGTTGTTTAATTGATTATTTACATTATATAGGAAAAAAAATCAATTCAAATTGTCAGTCTTTCTGCTATTGCTGCTGTTTGGGACGCATCTATCTCAGCTGCTGTTTATAGTCTTTGGTGTTCTACTCTACTGGGACATCATTTGGTCTTTTGAAAAAGAGTAAGTTAAGATTTAGTGAACAAGTTTAACATACATAATGAATAAATTGCATATTCTCAGTGAATGATCTTTATCTTAACAAATCATTATTGCCACTCATTGAAATCAAACTAGCCATGGACCAGTGAACAACCTTAGTATTATGCAATAAACAATTTATCTGAGATTAATGATTAACCTCTACATATCCCATAAATAAATTTCTCTGTTTGTGTGTTGGATTATGTTCCACGTCTATCAGCTTCAGCTACCAATGACCTGGCATACAAACTTGATGTCAATACTTTGGGTTAATGTGATATATATAACTTGCTGTCAATACCATAACATAGCATAGTTCACTCACTTCATTAATGTTGTTTGCTGTCATATTTGAGTTAGTTCGCTCATCTTTTGAGCACTGTTGCCTGTAGAATATGCTAGGTATTGGAACTTAACTCACCTAAAAAATGCACTATAATTGGAATACAGATTCAATAGTTTCTTTACGGTTGTTCACTTAACTGTTCGTTATTGTTCACTTTGCTGTTCACTAACATAGGTTTGCTAAAGCCCCGCCAAAATCAACTATTAAAACATCCAAAGGTGCGTGTAATTGCAATATTCAGAACAGAAATTGCAGCCTTATTTTACCAACGCTTTTCACATGTAGTTCACTTCGGTTTTCGCCCAAACAACTCAGTTGAAACAACTTTAACAAAGAAAACCATACAATTACAACTTGCATGTGTCAAGAAATCTCAATACCTGCTACGATCAAGAAACGATCTTCCACAGTTGTATTAAGTTGCAATATTTGGAACAGAAATTACAGCATCCATTTCCTGGTTTTTCGCTTATATGTAAGTGCCACTGCAGGTTGTTTGCTCTATTATCGTTCACTACATTATTCTTTTTACTAGCATATGCTGCTTGCATGCCTTCAATTCATTCCGCCATGGTTGCTGCTTCAGAGCTGATTTGAAGTGAATTTTTTTGCTTTTGATAAGTTCGGTAATTGATTAAAACTAGGAAGTTGATTGCTTTCTTGATGCAGGAAGAGTTTGACAGAGTGAAGGAGTCTAATGGCAGTCGCTTTAATGCAAAGGTGAACTGTTTTTAGGCAGTTACAAGGTTTTCGGTTGGTTTGCTGGTAGTGGGGTGAGTGGGGCTTTTAATTTTTGTTTCCTTTTTTTAAAATGTTTTGACATTCTTAGTCCTACGTGGCAAATTTGGTCCAGGTGTACCTGGGAGTATGAACTCCCATGTGTATAATAAATGTATTGCGCAACACGCTGGTCTCTCTTACTTTCTATCCAAGCAAGCCCCACATGGGCTCAGCGCACCTATCTCCCTCATCTCTTTCGTACTCCCTTCTTCCTCCCCTCTCTACCATATGGGCGTGTTCTCATTATGCCGAGCGGCCTAATGCCTGGCGTTTGTAGTAGTCTCCATTCTCATTTTTTTCTTCCTGATTTTGTGGGTCGGGCCCAATTAAACTCCCACAAAAAGATCACACTCAGCATGTAAGCCTAGCGCCTATCATCATGACCTGCTCAGTACCTTCTCCATCTAATCACACGGGCTCACAAAAAAATCATTTTCCCGTAAAAATATTGAAGCTAAATAACTGATTTGGTCAACCAATGCTTATTGTTTGGCTAAATTGTTCCAGAGGATAATAGCTAGTTACCATGAAAAGTGGAGGAAATGGGGTTGGAATTCACTATAATAGAGACCAATGGCGGTAGCTTCAATCATGTAATCCTTCATTCTATTCTTCTAATCCTTCCATTTTTCATTAGTAGAGAGCGTTTATGACCAGAGAAATCATTTGGGTTGAGAGAATTAGAATAAAATAAGTATATTTGTCTATTTTTCTCTTCTCTTTCATCTCATTTGTGATTATAATTAGAGAGTTTGGTTTTTGACTGTGCTAATCTTGTGTAACAAAAAGCATCAAATTTTGGTTATAAGGATTGAAATATACCATCATTAAAATACGACTAGTCTAGTTTCAATGGTATTTTCTCTACCTATGATCAACTATGTTGTCTATTTAGCATCAAGATTCCGTAACTTATGTTATTGTTTTTAGTAATTTCTTTTTGGGCTGATATTATCATTTCTTATCATTTCATAATTATGAACTATATAATCAGTTTTAATTTATTATGCAAGCTATTTTGATTGTTAGTACATGATGTTTTACAATTGATTAATTTGCTCTCTTATTTCTTTATATTGGACCTTGTATGCTGATAAAATAATTATGCTATTACACTTAAAATTTTCATTGTTAAATGATTAAACAAAAGATTTAGATGAGTTATTTCTAACTTGAATAATTTATGCTAGCCCTTAGTTGAATTTAATTGTTTGTAATTCATTTGTCTAACCTATTGGCCTTGAGATTGTAGTTTGAGGCCTTTGAAGAGACTAATTAAACCCTATCTGGATTTGGTAATCAGACGTTAAAAGTTTTAGGTGAAGTCAAAGTCCTAGAGTCTTTTCAAATCAATCTCCCTTTGCTTATTGATTAACCTTTACTTCTCTCCAATTTTTATTTTTTTATTATTAATCTCCTCACTTGAGTCTATTCTGTTAATTAATTGAGAAAAGTAGCTATAAAATTAATTTCATTCTCCATGGCACACGGCCAACAAAATACTTGCTTTGCTATAATCACATTGTGCACTTGTAACTAAGTTGGTTTTTTAGAACTATTAAAATTCCACACCATGTTTTTGGTGCCGTTGTCAGGGAACGATTAGTAATTTTTAATTTTTTTTTTCTTTTGTTTGTTTATTTATTTTTATTTTATTTGGCTTTTTCTCTTCTTTTCAACTCCTTGTCGCTTTTCCTGTTATTATTGTTTTGTTTTTATTTATGTCTCCCCTATTCCTTCTTAAATTTAGTTATTTATTTTTTTCTATTTATTTTATTTTTGTTATTTTGTTTACTTCTATCTATCCTTTCTCCTTCCCTTTTTATTTCATTTATTATTCTCATTTATTTTATTATGTTTTTCCTTTTCTTTGTATGTTATTTTTATTTTATTTTTATTTTTGGTTCTATTTAGAGGTTATTTTGGTGGTAGTTTCATATTACTATCTTGATTGCTTGTGGTTTTATATGCATAGTAGACAACCTTTATTTTTAGACCATGAGGAATGCGATTCTAAAATTGAACATACCGTTAGTAGGACAAAAGTAGAGAAATGTGACTCTAAGAAAAAAAGATGGCTAAATATCGAACCCCACCTAAGCAACATAAGGAGTGTTTCACTCCCATCACTTATAATTCACATAAGAGTGCCTATACGCCCACTGTTACGAGGTCATTTAAGATGGAACTTTCATTCAAATGATCCCGTCCTTTTATGGGTTAGAGTTTAAAACTCTTTTAAGCACATTAATGCGTTTCTGAAGATTTATTCAACTATCTTCTTACATAGTGTCTCTAATGATGCTCTTAGATTGTGCCTTTTCTCTTACTCCTTGAAAGATAAAGCTGAGGCTTGACTAGGTACTAAGACAAACATCATTGCTTGAGATCAAATGCGAAAGGAATTGTTGGAAAAAAAATATTTATCGGAAAAGTGACTTCTGTAAAAGGTGCTTTAGCCATTTTCTCACAAAATAAAAATGAACAGTTGCAAATGTTTAGGAAAGATTCAAAGTGTTTTTACGAAGTTGCCCTCACCATGATGTCTTTAGTAGCAACTCGCCCTGAGTTTCTACTCTTGTTTGGATAAGCACAATAAGTTGATGGTTGATGCATCCTATGGTGCTAGTTTTTTGTATGAGCCCCATGAAAAATCTATGGAATTATTTGAATAGTTGAGTGAGAATTCTCTTTTGCATGCCACTTCCTCACATTCTGACATACCCAGACAATTAGTAAAGTAAAGGAGGGATTCATGAGGTTTCACATTTGATTGATCTTTCTAGTAAAGTTCATGCTTTATCTAGAAACTTTAATCAATTGTTGTGCATGAACAATGGCTAATTCCTCTTCTATGCAAGCTACGTGTTCAATTTGTGCTAGTCCCAAGTATGTTTCTTTTGACCGCCCTTTTGTTCTAGTGGTTAGTCTCATGTTGTGACTGAACAAGCCAATGCTGCCCAAGGATTTCCTCCAACTAATAATTATTACTCTAATACTTATTATCACTATTGACATAATCATCCTAATTTTTCTTGGAGGTTTCAAAATGTGGAGAACGCGTAAGCCCAGCCTAGTAGACCAACACCTCCTAGTTTTCCAAACCAAAGTATGCCACTCTACCACCTTTACCAGCTCCATCTGGGAGCCCAAACTTGGATAAGGTAATTTATGCCCTTAATACACTTACTTCTGTTGCCCAAACTGTGAGCACTACAGTCGAAGGAATTGAGTCTAAAATACACATTGTAGATTCCCACTAATAATATAATAGCTAAGCTAGAATCCCAGTTTAGGCAACTAACCATAATTGTAAGTGAAAGAGAAGACGGAAAATTTCCAAGCTATCCCTTGTGTTTGACCTAATTATCACATATAAGCTAAGGGTTCCCTACCCTCAAGCTTTGGATGCACTACTTTCTTCTAAGAAAGACGAGCAAAGAGAGGACATTTTAGAAATCTGTAAGTAAATTAACCTCCGTTTTCCCCTTTTGGGAGGAACAAACTTTCTTTAAGACTTGTTTACTTTTAAAAGGAAATCTAAAGAGGACAAGTCTCAAAAGATTTTTTTAAGTGAACAACTAAATAGTATTTTGAAACTCTACACTCCATCTAAGTTCAAATATTCTAGTTTTCCCACTATGTCATGCTTGATTGGTAATCATAAAATTGAAAGGGCACTCTTGAATTTGGGTTCTAATGCAAATTTGATATCATAATCTGTTTACTTATAGCTAGGATTGGGTGAACTGAAATCTTTTAATTATACCCTTCAACTTGCTAATAGGTTAATTAAGACTCCTGGGGGACAAATAGATGATGTATTAGTTCAAATTGATAAAGGTCTTTTTCCTATTGACTTCGTTATATTGGATATGGACCCTAATTATGCCTCTAGCATATCTATGTTATTTTAGGGCATACGTTCTTAGCCACAACTAATGTCGCTATTAACTATAGGTCAACAGTGATGGATGTCTCATTCATGAACACAAGGGTTAGGTTTAACATCACTAAGGTTTCTTCTCAACCTATGCTTGAAGATAAATCTAAGTGCTTCTAGGTTAATGTGATTGATGAAATGATTGAACAGGTCTTACCTACTATTTTGGACAAAGATCCCTTGAGAGCCTTCTTTGCCATGGAAATTTAGGGTTATTTGTCTTAGGAAGTACAATAGGTGAATTGGATTCTAGTCTTGACTCTACAGCTCATCTTAAGTCTTCCTATTAGGTGTCCTCTTATGAACCCTTTCCACCTTTGACTAGCTCCCCTATGCCACCTTCTGTGATTTCTCAACCTAAACTTGAGTTAAAACCTCTCCCTGGCTCACTCCACTATATGTTTTTAGGCTAAAGAGACCCTACATGCTATCATCTCTTCTCTATAGTCTAGTGATCTAGAGAAAGAGTTGATTAGTGTCTTATCTGAACATAAGGCTGCTATTGGGTGGTTGGTTGCTGATTTGAAAGGGATTAGTCCAACTATTTGTATGTATAGAATTCACTGAGAGGATGGTGTTGAACATGTTCATTAAATACAATGTAGACTGAACCCCCTATATAAAAGAAGTTGTCTAGAAAGAGGTAGCAAAGCTTTAGATGTAGGAATTATTTACTCCATTTCTAACAGTCAGGCAATCAGCCCAATCCAAGTCATTCCTAAGACATTCCACATAATTATGGTTAAAATAATGATGGCAAATTAATTCTACTAGGCAGATCACGAGGTGGAGAGTATATATTGATTATAGAAAGCTAAATTTTGTCACTAGACATGACCATTTTCCCCTTCCTTTCATTGAACAAATTTCGAAAAAATTAGTTGGACAGTTTTTAGATGGGTGTTCTATCACTAGAAATGTCCTTCCACATTTCACTAGCTTTTTCACAATACATAACAATACCTGCAATATTCTCGCGCAAAGAATTCAATAATCATGACAAGAGCATGTCATTACTGCGTTGGCACAGAACGAAAGTGGAGAGAAGGAGTTAGGCTCAAAATAAGATTCGTTGACGAAGGTGCTCACTTTGTTGTTTCCGATGATAGCCATACTGCCATATGTCATGGATAAGAATCTCACATCGAATAAGTGATGGGAGGGTCCTGTGCTTATAAGCGATGATGCCCATCAGACTAACCTTTTGTGGAGACAGTAATGACCCCATCACACATAGCATTTGAGATCATAAGAAAACACAATAGATCAAATTTCTCTTTCTCAAAGAAACTAAGAGAATTTATGAATCGAAAGATTGTAAGACTAATTAATTAGAAGACCTAGCCGATTCATCAGGGAAACAACAAAAAAATAATCAATCAAAATTGATTTCTAGCTAGATAAATTGCTATTTGAACAATTGGCTGAGCAGGAGTAAAAGGAGAAAATGATTCTAGAACCCTAATTCCCTGATATGATATCATAATAAACTTAAGAAATAGAGAGAGAAAGTAGAAAGAGATGATGAAGGAACAATTTGTTTTGTAGTATTGAATTGTTCTCCCTTGTATAGCGCAGAGCCTTAAGCACAAAAATATCTCCTAGCTAATAACAAACTCTCGAGCCAAGAGGAAAGAAAAAAATCGGTTATGCAATAGTACAACTAAGCACAAAAGTATCTAGAGAAGTAAAGGAAAATATCTAGCAACTAGCAACTCTACTTATTTCTAATAGAAACAAGTAACAAATCCAAATCGCCAATTCTGTCACAAATCCACCATCCTATGATACAGCTGATTTTGTTAATCACATGCCTGGCTCGTGTGTGTTAGCGCGACACTATTTAAGAGCTTGTTAGTTTGTTAGCGGGGAAGGGGGCCCAGGTTTTTATGCCATTGAAAAGAGTTGTTAGTTGCTGGCTCTATTCAATAAAAGGGGAGCTCAGCGTATTGCAATGGCATGGAAGAACATTAAAAGGAAATGTCTCTCCCTCTCTATCCCAGTCTCCTCTCTCTTAATTTCTTTACTTCTCCTTGAATCCTAAATTCCTGAAGAAGTCATAACATTTTGGTATCAGAGCAGTTCAGATCCTGAGCTTTCTATCCCTTCAAATTTGATCGATTGCTTGATTCCCCAGTCGATCCAGCCATCATAACCAAACACTATCAATTTGTTCCCATCAATCACAGATTTTATTTCCAACAGCACAGTTGACATCAAGGATTTAGGATCTTCATCCTCATGGCAATTTCAGAAAATACCCATGGCAATGAGCAAAGAAGATTGGAGGAATTGTGCCAATCTATGCAGAATTCTTGGATCGAATTTCAACAGTCCATTAAAGCTCGGATGATGGAGCAACAAGAGAAGCAAGAAAGGACAAATTCCACTTTGAATGAGCTTATTATAGGCCTTAGCAAATAGGTCTTACAAATTGCTTCTACAGTTGAATCCAGTGGCAACAACTTCGAAATGGGTAACTCTACTTTCCCTAGGCTCTTAAAAATTGATTTCCCTCGTTTTGATGGGGATGATGTGCATGGGTGGGTATATAAGTGTGAGCAGTTTTTTAAGGTTCATAATACCATGGACAATACTAAAGTCAAGATGGCATATATCCATCTAGGGGGAAAAGCCTTGCTATGGCACCAATCCTTCATGAAAAATAGGGATAGGCAGGGTGGGATGAATATAAGAAGGCAGTGTTGGTCATGGTGCTCAACCCTTTGATGACCCTCTTGCTAAGTTAATGAAGTTGAAGCAATGGGGAACGGTGGAACAGTACTAAAAATCCTTCGATGCTTTGCTTGATAGGGTGATGCTACCAGTTAAGCACGTTATAAGTTGCTTTCTGAATGGCCTTAATGATGAGATTCAGAATGGAGTAAGAATGTTCAGAGCTAACACCCTCCATAATGCATATTTTCTTGCTACGCTTCAGGAGGCAACTCTTACCTTAATTTCCAGGATATCCAAACCCATTCTAGATAGACCTAATTCTTTTATGAGAGGTAGGGGTACTGCACCAGGAATTCCTTTCCAGTCTCACAATTCTTCAGGGAGTAAAACCTTAGTGAGAACCGGGCCCTTTTTAGTACAATCCACTACCAAAAGCATCCTTGTATCAAGTAGTAACTCAGTTACCTCAAAACCCAAGGCTCAGGGAAGAATGTTGAGCCCAAAGAAGATTGAAGAAAAGAGAGCTAAGAACTTGTGCTTCTTCTGCGATGAAAAGTAGTTCCTAAGGCATAAATGTAAAGCCCAGATGTATAGCTTAGAGGTAGTGAAAAAAGAAGAAGAGGGTGAGGCAGAATGTGAAGAAGTGGAAGAGGAAATGGCAGAAGGGGGGATGCTGACTGAGATTCCTCAAATGTCTTTGCAAGCTTTAAATGGCTTGAACACTTGCCGTTTATGAGGATAATAGGGAAGGCAAAGAACAACACTGCACATTTTGATAGATTCAGGAAGTACTCATAATTTCCTCGATACTGTAGTAGCTAAGAGGTTAAAATGTGATGTTAAAAGGATTTTATAGCCAACTGTCAACAACTAGACTGCACTATGGTTTGTAAGGATTTTACTTGGTCCTTGATGAGGTAGCAATTTTCAACAGAAATTTTGCTAGTACGCTTAGGCAATTGTGAAATGGTGCTTGGTGTGCAGTGCTTGTCCACCTTGGGTTCGATTCTGTGGAATTTTAAACAACTAAAAATGGAGTTCTCTTATAAAGGAAAAGGCGTGGTTCTGAGGGGCACTCAAAAATCTAATGTGGAATGAATGGTAGGCAAAGGGGTGAAAAAGGTGGTGCTATAATACAACTCAACTATTGGCCATACAAGTGCATTCAGCCAATGCAGAGCTGACCTTAAGGCCATCTGAAGTTTTGGACCCTAGAGTGAGCCAACTGTTAACTGACTTTGCTGATATGTCTGAAGAACCTAAGAAGCTACCCCCTCATAGGGGACATGATCATAAAATCACCCTAAAAGAGGGTACTACCCCCATCAATGTCATGCCGTATAGGTACTCGGCCTTGCAGAAAGATGTAATTGAGAAGACAGACCAAGAGATGTTGGAGGTTAATGTGATAAGACCTTCTCAAAGCCCATATTCCTCACTTGTAGTCTTGGTTAAGAAGAAAGATGGATCATGGAAACTTTGTATCGACTATAGACAATTAAATAAGTGCACCATTCTAGATAAATTCCCAATACCTATTGTTGAAGAGCTCTTGGATGAGCTATATGGAGTTGCTTATTTTTCTAAGATATACTTGAGATCTAGGTATTGGCAAGTCAAGGTGCATCCAGCTGATGTGGAAAAGACTGCTTTCAGGATCACTATAAATTTTTGGTCATGCCTTTACGGTTAACTAATGCTCCTTCAACTTTCCAAGCACTTATAAATAGCATATGTAAACCATATTTGAGAAATTTATTCTATTTATGATATTCTAATCTACAGCAATTCTAATGATCAACATTTGGTCCATTTGAGGGTGACATTTGAAGTTTTAAGGCAACACACTCTCTTTGCCAAAAAGAGAAAATGTAGCTTTGGTAAGCAAGAGGTAGAATATTTGGCCATGTGATTACCAGGCAAGGTGTAGCAACTGATCTTAATAAGATTCCAGTAATAAGCAGTTGGCCAGCACCCACTAACACCAAACAATTAAGGAGCTTTTTGGGACTTACAGGATATTGTAGGAGGTTTGTCTAACATTATGGACAGATTAGCAAACCCATTATTGAGTACTTAAAAAAAATGCATTCTAATGGAACGTAGAGGCTCAACATGCCTTTGAATAGCTCGAAACAGCTATGACTTCAGTACTAGTGCTAGCTTTGCCAAATTTATTCAAACCTTTTATCATTGAGACTGATGCTTTAGGAATAGGGATTGGGGTAGTCCTTATGCAGGAGGGACATCCAATTGTTTATTTGAGCAAAGCATTATCTACCCGACACTAGTTACTCTCCACCTATGAGAAGGAGTTAATGGCAGTCATCATGGCAGTGGAACAGTGTAGGCCATATTTGTTGGGCAAGCACTTTATTATCAAAACTGACCATCATAGTCTTAAGCACAATATGGAGTAGAAAACAACTAACCCTTTCCAGAGCAGATGGCTACCCAAACTCATAGGCTTTAACTGTCAAATAATCCACAAACAAGGAAAGGAAAATTTGGTGGCTGATGCACTGTCTAGAATTTCAGGTGCACAGCTCATGAACATGTAGTGCATTACATTGTGACCTTATTGATAAGATCAAACAATCTTGGGCTTCTAACAAATAATTGCAAGGTCTTATCCAATCCCTGTCAAGTGGGGAGGTACATGTCAAGTATCATCAACTGCAGGGCTTACTTTTTAGAAAGGTAAACTGGTAGTGGGCCAAGACTTCCCATTGTAGCATCAACTAATAAGCCTGGTTCATGACTCTCCTATAGGGGGTCACTCTGGGGCAACAGTAACTGCAAAGAAACTGGCAAGTCTATTCTATTGACGGGGACTCAAAAGGGATGTGAAGAATTATGTTAGGGCTTGTGGGATATACAAAAGGAACAAACCTGATCTGTCTGCACCAGCTGGGTTGCTGCAACCTCTACCCATTCCTGAAGCAATTTGGGTAGATATATCGATGGACTTTATCGAGGGTTTACCTAAGTCTAGGGGGAAAGACATTAGATTTGTTGTAGTGGATAGGCTCAGCAAATATGTCCACTTCCTGCCACTGACTCATCCTTTCACTGCAGCAATAATGGCCCAGTTCTACTTTGAACACATCCACAAGTTGCATGGTCTTCCTAGGACAATTGTCAGTGATAAATATCAAATTTTCTTGAGTAACTTTTGGACTAAATTATTTTCACTGTAGAAAGTGGCTTTACACCTCTTAACAACCTATCATCCTCAAAGTGATGGCTAAACAGAGGCTGTAAATAGGTGCCTGGAAGGATGTCTCATATGCATGGCTAGGGAGAGGCCCTTGGAGTAGGTACTATGGCTCCCTCTTTTAGAGTGGTGGTATAATACCAATTGGCATTCCTCCATTGGCAGTACCCCTTGCAAGGTGGTTTATGGACAGCTACCTGGTCTACACATTCCCTGTGTGGCTCAAGATAGTAGAGTGGAAGCAGTCGATAGGGGTTTGAGGGCAAGGGAGGAATGCATTTCTATGCGAAAGTATCATCTAGCTAAGACTTAGCAAAGGATGAAGAGTCAGGCAGATAAGCACATAACAAAAAAAAAAAAACCTTGGAGGTAGGAGATTGGTCTTATGTCAAGCTGCAACCCTATGGGCAACACTCAGTTGCCCAAAGGAGTAATCAAACGGTATCTGCTAAGTTTTTCGAACCTTTTATGGTGCTGGCCTGAGTAGGAGCAGTGGCCTACAAGCTGCAGCTACCTGAATCCTCAAGAATTCACCCAGTTTTTCATATTTCGCAACTAAAGAAACACATTGGAATATACCCTATTCAAAGAACTCTACCAGCTATGGATGAGCTTGGGCTCATTGCTACTAAGCCAATTGCAGTTCTGGATAGGCAATTGGGCAAGAAGGGACATGGAGTAGCTGCGTATGTTCTTATTCAGTGGTCTAATAGGTCAAAGGAAGTTGCCACATGAGAACTCTACACTAACATCAAGAAAAAGTTTCTTGAATTCAACCTAGAAGCTTGAGGACAAGCTTTGTTGGGGGGTCGAATTGATAGAGCTAATTTTGTTATTCACGTGCTTGGCTCGTGTTTGTTAGTAGGAAACTATTTGAGAGGTTGTTTGTTCGTTAGCGGGTAAAGGGGGCCTAGGTTGTTGTGTTGTTGAGAAGGGTTGTTAGTTGCTGGCTTTATTCAATAAAAGGGGAGCTCAGTGTATTATAATGGCATGGAAGAACAGTAGAAGGAAATCTCTCTCCCTATCTATCCCAATTTTCTCTCTCTTAATTTCTTTACTTCTCCTCGAACCCTAAATTCCTAGAGAAGTCATAACATCCTGGTCTAGCAAAAACTGAGTCCTGTCATTCCATCTATGGATTTGCCATGCCTTTAACATAGGTTCGGTTGCCTGGGTCATCAAACTTTGCTCAAGAGAGCGTAAATTTCATCCCATCAGAGATCATGGGACTAACAATAGCTGATCCTTACATAGTAAAAGATTTGCACGCATAGAAAGAGACGCGATCTTTATACGAAAGCCTTAGACTCAATAAAGTATATTAATATATTAAATAGAATTTTCTGTTGGGATTTGAAAAAAATTAAATTATATCCTTTTTTAAAGATTATTATTTGGCACTCAAGGCTCAAGTTGTATGGTTGGAGATATTTTATTTTATGAAAATTATATTATTTTCATATTTTGCATTGAATATCTTTTTCGTTTTTTTTATAAAGATGATGTTTGGTGGCCAAGACACATGTTTTTGGGTAAGGTTAAACCCCTGGCATCTTTGGGGCTTTTCTATAAATACTAGGTTGTTTAACCTTATTTGATGTGGGGTACATGGGAGTGTCTCTCGACTCTTCCCTTTTACATTTTATTGAGTGCTAGTATTGAGAGATTTTTCATTGTAATTGATCTCTTACTTGGGCATTTACTTTGAGATCCTTATCTTTCTTGTTGATTTCTTCCTTGGAAGTGTGCTTTGATATCGTTTTGTACTCACTCACATCATATTGGATTTCGTGCCATTGTTACCGCTCGTGGTTTTCTCACGATTTGGGTTTCCATGTAAAAATCATATGCTTACAATTATCTTTTTTTAATCTTATTTTATATTCTCCAATGTCTACATCCTTTGTCGTTTTCGCATATGCTAAGCCGAATTTTAATTATTATTTTCCTAACGAGTGGTATCAGAGTCAAAGTTTATTCGGATTTTGAACATTTTCTTGAAGAATGTTTCTCATTAATATTGAGAATTTTGACATCATAACAAGATCGATTTTGTCGTGTTTGTCCATTTCAAAGAATTTGGTCTAAGGTGGAGTTCGTTTGGATTTGTCCCAAATTCCTTTGTCGATTTTTGGAAACAATTAAATTATTTCCTTTTTTGAATATTATAACTTGGCAAGTTGTGTTGATGCAGATATTTTATTTTATAGAAATTATATTGTTTCCATATTTTGTATTGAATATTTTTTTTCTTTTTTTTAAAGATAATTTTTGGTGATCAAGACATATTGCAGCTAGGGTTAAACCCTTAGTACTTTTGGGACTTCTCTATAAATACTAGGTTGTTTAACCTTGATTGATGTGGGACATTTGGGAGTGCCTTTGGACACTTCCCTTTTCTATTTCACATTTTAGTTAGAATTAGTATTGACAAATTTTCATATAATTGATCTCTTCGTTCCATGTTTACTTTGAGATCTTTATTTTTCTTGTTGATCTCTTCATTGAACATTTGGTTTGAAATCATTTTGTACTCACTCATATCATAGTGAATTTTGAGCAGTTGCTGCCACCCGTGATTTTTCTCCCTATTTAAGTTTCCACATAAAAATCATGTTCCTACAATTATCTTTTTTTTTAATCTTATTTTATATTATTCAACATCTACATCCTTTATCACTTCTGCATATACTAAGCTCGAATTTCAATTATCACTTTCTTAACATTTTCCTTGATGGAAATATTACACTCTAGTCTGTAAATGGATATACATAGGCACAGTTTATATCCTGCATTTGGCCGGATATTGCGTGTGTGTTTGCATTGTGTTCGATACCCAATCGTCCTGTTGTGATCCTATGATATGGAGGATTGACAATTTCAGCACCTCAAATTGGTGGCCTACTCTTCTGCAGGAGGGTCCACCCATCGTCCATGTTCTTTAATTAGATCGATTAACGCATCCGTAGCTTGCTCCATCGCAATTCCTCGTTTCACCACTGTCTGCAAAATAAAAGACCAACATATTTTGGATAACGAATAGTTTCAAACAAAGAAGAGATTGATAAATCCCTGCTTATGAAGGGATCTAACGGAAAG
Source organism: Lophocereus schottii (assembly GCA_002740545.1). Classification (NCBI taxonomy): domain Eukaryota; kingdom Viridiplantae; phylum Streptophyta; class Magnoliopsida; order Caryophyllales; family Cactaceae; genus Lophocereus; species Lophocereus schottii. The sequence continues at coordinate 17,235 of NCQV01064029.1, forward strand.
GCAGCATACGTTAATGACAATAAATTTTTTATAATACAAAAATCTAGACTGTAACCATTTTTAGGCAGATTCCTCCTTTATAACATCTTAGTGGTCAGATATTATACCATCACACACAGACTTGCCACGGAGCCACAAAAGGAGACTGGCTTTTGAACAACAGAAGTCACAAGACATTGCTTTCAGCAGCAGATCAGCATCATGAGATTCTAGACAGTATTTATTCAAATGATGGGATCCAGCAAATAGAACAGCCTTCGACTATGGAAAGCACCCGCAACAAAGTCTAGGCAAGGTCAAATGTACAGACAATTGTAGAAAGGCTACTCCAATCTAAACCTGACAGAAGCTGACCCGACCCGAAAACTCAACCCAAACCCGCAAAAAATTTGGATTTTGAACTCGATTTTCTCAACCCGAATCCGAAATTAACCGAACACGAAAACCTGCAAATGAACGGGTCAACCCGACCTAGACCCGAACCCACCCTCGCCCTCATGACCCGAACACTATATCATTTTCTTTAATAATCTTTTATTTTCCTCTTAACAATAATGGTTATTCATTATATCAAATTGTTTGGACACTTACTACATAACTATCGCATCATCTCAGAAATTAAACAATAGTACCCTTACTTTTTCACCTCCATTATCGTAAGGTAATATCATATGCAACTCATAAATTAGACTACTAAAAAAATGGATATGAAACGATGTGAAATGAGCAAAATACTAGAAATCCTATATTTTTATTGAAATGAATGTGCCTAGTATTACTTTAGGTAAATTACTCTATAGAAATCTAAATTTTTGATGTTACAATTAAAATATAATATCTTATACTTCTCTAATTCCCTTTTGTTTGGTTTCCATTCTAATTTGCCTTTAAATACAATACTAGCGGTAGGAAATGGGCAGGTCGTGTTCGTATTTTAATCAATCTCTTAATAAAGTATACCTCATTAGGGAATGGTAGATTGGTTAACAAAAATATCAACTTATTAACTGGGTTATCAGTGGGCACAACTGCTCTGACCAATTAAGTTGCTCTAGACCTTATTTTAATGTATGGGATTACCCCCCAACCTAAACGTGACCTAAGTCTTTGCCCGCTCTTACATGATGTTCATATATTATAATGAAAAGTTCGAATATTTTTAATATTCTTTTAAGAAATCACAATTGTCTTGTTTTTTTATTAAATACTGACAATATTAAGCATAAATATGCTTGATTTTTAATTTTGAACAAAGAAAAATGACTAACAAAAAAGGCGCCCTAACGTTGGGTCGACCGGAAACCCACAAAACCGAAATACACATGCGCCGTATTTTACCTGAACTCGAAATACACTTGACCCGTATTTTATCTGAACGCAAATACACTCGACCCGTCTTTAACCTGTCCACCCAAATTGACAGATCTACTCCCATCAGAACCTCAGACTTAAAGTTGTTTAATTTTGTCACCCCCCCAAAAAAAACAAAAAAAGGAGGGGAAGAAGATGGGCCTCGACAGTTGAATTTCAGCTTTGCCCACGTGGGTTTCAACCTCATCAAAGTGGGTCCTACAATGGAGAACTATGGATACAAGTGGAGCCGTGTGCAACGGGTTGAAAGGTTTCAAAATAGTTAGGCTATAGATGGAGTACATTTTTCCAAACCGAACCAGCAAAGCATACACAATGAATTGCAAAGAGTAACAGTATATACATATCCTAACCAAACTATTACTCTCAAGTGCTGGTCATCGAATGTAATTGGATCAGATGTACAGTTTTCTCCCTATTGTCCTGAGGAGAGTTGGCACATGTTCTTCAAACCACTATACCCCAAACTCCCAATTAAAGTGAGGGATTCAGACTCATAATCTTATCCTTGAATTAAAGAGTGGCACATTTTATGAATAGACAAAAGTTTTGAAAAGCAAACACAATAGTGTTCATTTTTGCAACATATTATATTCTTAATCCAAACATGACCACACGTTTATAATTTATGAACAAATGAGGAAAACTAAAAGCCATCATGAAGGTCCCAAAACAGCAGTTATCATTAAAATGCTACCATGTTCACTAGCATAAGGTTCTACAAGAGTCGGGCTTCCTAATCAGAAAATGAGACCAAGATTCAAAAGCAACATTATAGAAAGAAACATGGCATACCTTGCCAACATATAGGTCGATTTTACCAGGAGCACCACCAACATATCCAAAGTCTGCATCAGCCATTTCCCCAGGACCATTAACAATGCAACCCATGATTGCAATCTGCAAGGATAGACAGGCAAAAACGTGAAAGAACAAATCTTGTATGCTACAAATTAATGTCACACTGACAATTTGACAATAAGCTTAGAATATTACAGAGACACCAGGCAAGTGAGATGTCTTTTCTCTTATTTGAGCGCTAACTTCTTGAAGGTCGAACAGTGTCCTTCCACAGGATGGGCATGATACGTATTCCTGAAAAATCCAGTGTTAAGAATTCTGCCTCAAAAATCGACTGAGAACCAAACATTTTCTTACGGCAACAATTACCGTTTTGGTGTTCCGCATTCTGCAGCCCTGAAGCAAGTTAAAAGATGTGCTCCTAAGAAAATCAAAGTCTTGGTCAGGAGCTTCCAAAAGTACACCATCTCCTAGCCCGTCTACAAGAAGGGCTCCAGCATAGGTCCCAGCCTGAATGACTAAGTCATCCCTGATTAAAAATAAGACAAATAAATACAGAGAGATAGGAACAGAGTATAAAACAGAAACTGCCGTTTGGGATATAATTAAAGGGCATCATGTACTTTGAAATACCTGTGAAGTCCAGAAGGGAACTGCATATGGTGAATTACAGGGAAGTTCAGCGCATTATCCAACAGGTATTCAAATAGCCTGTGGTTGATGCAAACATCTTAAATCAGATCCATGGCCCATTTCTTTCTCTTTTTTGTTTTTGGGTTTTGAGGAGGGCGTTGGGGGAGGAAAGTTGACAAACAAAGGATCACCATGGCATACAAACCACCGTACACACTGCATATCCTCAACAGTTCGCAGCAATTTATAAAAATGTGAGCTCACATATTCGGAACTAACTAAAGCTATCCGATGTTCTGAACTTCCGAATTCTGACAGAACTCTGCCAAGAAGAAAGGGCAAAAAATACAAGAGGACACTCATGCTACATTTCATGGTTGATTGCTCTATGGATTAGGCTTTGGTTGATAAGCAAGTCCAATTCACCCAGTTCAGACACATTATGGAACAGCTGGTAACAAAATGCTTTATCTGCATGTTATCTTCAAATGATTCACTGTTTATCAACTAAGGCAAGCTTCCAAAAGGGGGAATACAATCCATTATAAGCACTTAAGCAAACCATTCACCATACCCCTCACAGTCAAATAACTAAAAGCCTTGAACAAAGTCATGTAAGCTGCCAAGAATATTCATCTAGTGCCTAGGAGATTATGAGCATATATGAGCATTAACAAGACTTAGAAACTGACAGTACCTTCTTGCCGCATGCACTCTGCTGATTTTCTCGTCAGTAAAAGGCAAGTCATGCAGAAGCATTGTAGCATCTATGTCTTTGAGGGTCTCCAGTTCCTCATATGGTTCATCACCTCTCACAGTCACTGCCAAGCGTGTTCCTGGTAGACACACAATCATTGTGTTCAACAAATCACTCCCAAGAAAAACATGTGACTGACCACTTAGAAACGCTGTAAAGAAAACCACCTTCTGGTAAAAGCTTGTATGCCCCAGTCAATAACTCCTTGAGGTTCACCAAGACGATTGCACTGGGCAAAGGCTTTGTCAGTTGCTCAGAGAAAGGGGCTATTACTCCCATGCTTATGTCTATTAGCCTCTTGAGAGCTAGCCGCTGATAATATAAACAAGAAGACAAAGTCAACTGTCTGACTCAAATAACTTGATCACAAACGAAAGAAGCAATTTTGAAGCAATTGAAGAAACAAAGAACAAGAACGAAAGAAAAAGACAGGATTTGCTTACTGCATCAGCATCATCCACCGGTGGAAGCTCCCTGAGTAGTATTGAATCTACAGTAGCCAGATCCTAAAATTGACAAGACATAAGTCACGAGATTTCTAACAGAACTTAACTGAGAAATTTCCGGGCGAAGCAATTCTTTATTTGACTAGCAACATACCTTAAAGGGCATGCCAACAAGAAGTTTTGCAGCTAGTGACTTGTATAGAAATTCAGGCGCCTGGATTTTATGTCATGAAAGAGCAGAATTAGATTCGCTGATTCGAGGTCGATAAGAATGTCTACATTGTTTTACCCAAAAGAAAAGAAGAAATTCCACATTTAGCATCTAATCAAAATAAGATGAAAGATCATAAGGCTAGACACCAAAGTTTTTAACCATAATGTAAGGTTTAGTAACAAGCTTACTGTTCAAAGACCAAAGAATGAAGGTGAATAAAGACTGTAAACATGGAATATGAATAAAGGTAAGGGAGCTTTGCATCCAAGTGTCAGATTCGCCTATCAAAAAGCTGTTTAGACACTTTCATCAAATGAAGTGTCAAAAGCCTGTACCCATGTTAGATTTGACAGTTGAGTCCCCGACAGAGTACTCCGGACAATATTAAGAATCCAAGAATCATTGCCTTGAAGTAAAAGGACGAAGTGAATCCACAACACAAGAGCCAAGAGACACAGGATACTTTGGCATATGACTACTTACTGATGGTAAACCGAAATTGCAAGTTCACAGAGTAAAGTCAGATGGAAAAAACGTTTAGATACCACTGTATTTTGCAGATTTTAATAAAATGGGATAAGTAGGAAGCTTATGGTCCTTGTAGGCAGGTTGACATCAAAACTGTATTTTCAGATTGAAATAAGAATCTCACCTTCAACTGATTCATTGAAACACTCATGAAAACAGAACCATCGCGGTGTAAGACACCTCTGTAGTCCACTTCTTCACCCTGTGGTTGGAAAATTTAAAAAAAAAAAAATAAACAGATTAAATTTCAGGTCTCCAGAAGAGGGGAGGGGGAAAAAAAACATTGATGGCACCTAAGGCATTGAAGAAACATAGTTAGGAATCACAAACCAACCTCTCTCTGAGCTGGCAATTGACCACTTCTACGTTGAAACTCAAAATAATGCCTATGCTTCTCTTCAAATGGTGCCTGATTCAAAATTACAGCAAAAAGTAGTTGCTGTAAACATACATGGTCTCACTGTTTTAGCATCAAACAATTACCAAAGATCATAACTCACCACTCCTTGCTGTACTTCAGCTGCTCTGGCACCAAGGTTGGCCAGCCTTCTACAGGGGTCTATCTCTTCCTCCGGTGGTTCAGTAAGAGACACTCTGATTGTATCTCCCAGACCATCCTATTAGGAGTTGCAGCTCTTAAGATTTATGCTGACAAATACCACATGTTGAATTCTTGAATACACTGGAGCTAAATAGAACATTCAACACATGCAAAAACCAGATATGCAGGGAACCTCATTCTTTTCACCTCGCTCTTCAGGAAAACAGGCTAGGCAATACGTAGCACACAGCCGTACATACAGTAAGATTTCCTCCAGTCATGAAAGAGGTAGGTAGAACTGTCTGAACTTAGAGGTGTTCATGAAACAACAGTTGAATCTATCTGAATTTCGAACTAATAATCCCCTCTATTTCATGGAGAAATATTTCAAAAATCACCTCAATGATACTGGTTAATGTATGAAAATAAAAATCAAGAAGCCTCAACATTTTCAAGATAATCAACCTGAAGAAGGGTCCCAATCCCAATTGCAGATTTCATCCGCCCATCTTCACCCTCGCCAGCTTCTGTGACTCCCAAGTGTAAAGGACAATCCCACCGTTGCAAATACATTTCGGCCACCAATAATCGATATGCTTCAACCATTACAACTGGATTGCTTGCTTTCATGGAGAAGACAAAATTATGATAATCCAATTTACGGCATATTCTCGCGAACTCAAATGCAGATTCAACCTATTTCAAAGTCACAAATCAAAAAAAAAAAAGGAAAAGAACCAGCAGAGTTTAATATTATGTAAAAAATACGCTAAATGGTAAATGATTTTACTCTTACTTCCCAGGGTCAAAGCAGAAGACATTAGTGCTTACCATTCCCCGTGGAGAATCCCCATAGTAGCTCATTATACGGTCTGAAAGACTACCATGATTCGTCCCAATACGCATGGCCCTACCGTATTTCTTACACTTCTCTACCAGTGGAGCAAAAACCTGGCATGACATCATAAAGTGATGATAAGCCAAAAATATTCTGTTATTCACATCCTTTAATAAACTCACATCAAGTTCCATTTAACAAACATGAGAAAGCCAGCAGAAATAAGCTGAGAAAAGGAAAACCTTCAGACCAAATGCCTGAGATGAACCCACAAACAGTTGCTAGTATCCTAAACAGGTGGCACAGCCACATTCAAGTCTAATTTCAAAGAAGAGGACTCTAATTTCAAATGGCACAGCTAACTTTTTCAGTGCAACTTCCATTTACGTTAATCATTCAGTTAATTTGGATAACATACATATTTCAAAGTAAAACCACAGCTGACAATCGGCAAATTTCTGAATTAGCAAGATGATATTGCGAAGAATTTGGGAAAAATAGGTGGCTCATAACAAAATAATGAAACTTCACATAAAGTACAAACTAAGCACGGACACACTCCACTTCACGTATCCGTGTCCAAGGCGTGTCGGACACCGACACTCTTGGACACTCTCAAGCGAATGCATAACATATAGACAACATGAAGAAATTAGGTTATGTTATTGATAGTTATAGAATGCACATCCTATGAACAATTTGCTATTGTTCTCATCCAAACATGATCCTCTCAAGGATAAAGACATAAAACAAATTATGAACACATAGGTAATAGAATAAATATTTTCTAACCACTTCGTGTCCACTGTACGTGTCGTATCCTACTTTTCAAGAAAATCACGTGTCCGCGTGTTAGTGTCGTGTCGTATCCGTGTCACGTATCGGTGCTCGTGCTTCTTAGAGTACAAACATAGCATCAGATTCAAGACAGCACATAACATCACAATACACACTATGCACAACTTCAATTGTTCTGCTAGGTCTCTCCATCACTTAGATTACTTAGAGCAGAAAGGCAGGACTTAAACATGTTTGTTTTTTGGATGGCAAACTTATAGGGAAGCTCAATACAGCATTCGAAGATATGTCTCTTGGAGTATGGCATTCATAGATGAATATCCCTGACTAACAAAAGTGAAGGAGCCAACATTTAGTTGAACTGACAACAGACACAGAGTGTGAGAGTATTGGCCTAGCAGGAGAAAAATAGAGCATTGGAATGAAAATTTATAGATGGCATGGTTGATGTAGAGGTTCAACTCAAGATCACAACATAGCATACCAAACAAGGAATATTTTTAGATGCTTTACGTCAGTACAAAGGACCGAGGGCCTGCAAATGAAAACATTAGCCATCCTACAAGGGTCAAATGGTCAATGATAGTAATGCATAAACACATCATGCATTTATTTGTTGGAATACGATTCCACGCAGACAAAATGTTCATGATACATCTCACAGCTAGTGAGGAAAGAGAAAGATGATTATAATGAAGCTAAGAGAGGAAGAGGAAAGCGGCATAAGAACTGAGGTAACTGATCAACTTCAAGAATATGAAACTTCTATAAGTTTGCGCTGCTGCACAGTTAGGTTTTGGAATTCTATACAGGGGCTTTCTCTATCAACCTGCTCTAGCCTCCTACAAGGGTCAATGATAGTAATGCATAAACACATCATGCATTTATTTGGAATACGATTCCACGCAGACAAAATGTTCATGGCATTTGGTGTTAACAAATGAAGTGAGTACATGTCACACGAGCATTTCAATGTGCATATAAACATACTAGAGAAGATAAAATCAAGAGTTTCCTAACTGAAGGTAAGGTGCAACTGCGCAAGCATTAGATTTAGGAACAAATTTATAATTGAAGGTTTAAACACGTGACAAATGTCAAGATGATACATCTCACAGCTAGTGAGGAAAGAGAAAGATGATTATAATGAAGCTAAGAGAGGAAGAGGAAAGCGGCATAAGAACTGAGGTAACTGATCAACTTCAGGAATATGAAACTTCTATAAGTTTGCGCTGCTGCACAATTAGGTTTTGGAATTCTACAAAGGTGCTTTCTCTATCAACCTGCTCTAGCCTCCTTGTAGAATAAAGCTAACCAGTAACCCCCCATCCTCATTATGAGTTTCTAAGTATTTTTACCATCTTAGGTACCCCATTACGCATTTCTTGGTCAACTTGTTTTTGTTTTTGTCGGGATCGATAAAAATCAACGGAAAAGAGAGAAAAAAAAAAGACAAAGGAAGTTAAAAAAATGTTTCGATAACGGTACGAATGTTTCGAAACTTAATCTTAGAAAAGTTCAGGAGTAATGTGAATGGAGGCGTGAATATTTCTTTGGTTGGAAACTTTCCTAAATTCCTATAAATAGAAGTATTGCTTTAATTTGGAAAACTCACAAAAGGAGCTACACAAGACACCACCGGAGAAAATACCAAGAGGGAGCTTGATGAGAGTGGGTGAATGTAGGGAGCAGCTGGTAATTAGTTGCGGGAAAAACACATCCGGATAGAGGGTGTAGGAAGGGCCTGTTTATACGTGTTGGTAATGAACACTTGTAAACATGGAGAGTTGTTTGTATATTGTTCAAGAATAGAGGGAATATAATTTTTCTCTCAAAATCCACTTGTGTCAGTTTTATTTATTTTAGTCCGTTCTGAATATTTTTCAGATCTTACGTGCTTAAAACCCAACAGTTTTAGTTTAACTATCATTATCATCAGTTTCTCAATACGCTTACTTTGTTATTTGCCACGTGCTCTTAGTGGTCATGAAATCATGATTATTTCCACTAAACCACTACTATGATATTCCTTGCATTTGCATTGTTCCATACAAATTTACCTTCATCTTTAAAAAGAAAAACAAAAAATTACTTTCCTTTTATCCTTCTCTTTATACCTACACCCCACTGTTTCTTTTATTACTTTACTTGCAACTACTATTTCTTGTTTTTGTACTATCACAGTTATTTTGCATCAAAAATCAGCCTGGAGATCTTCGTCAAACCACCTCTTTGATAGTCTAGATCAATAATGAGGTTGCGCAGCTCTCCACCTTCCCATACTGCCGCAGCAATATCCCTAGGGGTATTCTAAACAGAATATTCGCATCAACAAAACATGGATCAACACAGGAGTTTCTCTTTCTAAAATCTCTAATAGTTATAGCAAGGCTCATAATCACACACAAGCTATGTTACCTAGACTTAGGACACGTGTCCGACATCCGTAAGGATCCAAGTGTCCGACCTGTCAAGTCTCAAAATTAAGGACCCAGGAACACTGTCCACATCGTGGACACGGATATAAGGCCACTATCCAACATATGGCTCTTCATATATTTTTTTTCTCCTAAATTATATCAGCTCATAGTAGTATTGTACTTTTTATAGTTAAATGAGCCCAATACAGATTTATGACTTACCACTTTTAGGACGGAAAACACTCTCCATCTAAACTAGGTCACCTAGTCACCAATCCACAGCAAACATGAAGCCTCCTACTCTCATTGAAAATAAAAAAATAAAAAAAAAAACAAGTAATGAGAACAGTGGAAACTAGAAAGAACTCGAAGAACTGACAAAAAGAAACCATAGACTCAGTCCCACTGCAACTGGGAGCCCCACATTGGCTGCTCTCTCTCTCTCTCTCTCTCTCTCTCTCTCTCTCTCTCTCGCTCTCGCTAACCGTCTACACCCCCACAGGCCTCAGCTCCGCCTCCCATCCACCTATATTCGTCACGGCGACTGCCTTGTCCCTTTCTCCAATGCTGACTGTGTCAGGATGACAGTGTCCAATGACTTTAGTCGAATCTGACCTGTATCCCATATCGGATCCGCATCAGATCGTGTCAACACGGATGCGGCAGCCCCATGAACCGCGTCCAGGTAAAGTAGAACACAAACAAGGGAGTTTAGGGCCCCGTCAATCCATTAGGTATGGCCTGTTTTAATGTTTCTCTCTCCGACTATTTCCTGTTTGTCCATCTAATTTATCTTCCTCATTAATTCTTTACGTCTCCATCTTTTCCATATTTCCCAACAAATTCATGGGCTTTCCTCTAACAAGAACAATTTTAAAAACAAAAGTGCATGCCTGCAACAAAAAATTTCATTGCATAGGGAAATGTTTTCTCCCGTCCACAGCAAGTCCAGATGTCTTTTATTCTCCAGGTTGAACGGGAGGGGGAGATGGGAATGCTTGTGGACTCACCTGCTCAATATGCTCAAGTTCTTTTTGGTAGTCCTCTTCGGTGTACTCCAGTTGCTCAAATTGGGCCCTCCTGTCAGCTGCATCAAAGCATCCACTTCAGTCCCAAGTTACCTGGCTCAGCAACTATATGATTAGAGGATTACTGCTGAACAAATACCAAAGTTCCCCGGATTGACACGAATTTTCTCAAAGCATTCAGCGACACGCATAGCAACTGAAGGAGCAAAATGAATATCTGCCACTAGAGGAATATTATAGCTGCAAAAGATAAATAAACAAATAAGCAAGCACATAAATAAATTGCCAAAACAAGTAAATAAACAAATGAAGAAATAGATGGATGAGACTAAAGCAGTTGAAGATACAACTGCAGCCAGGAAGGAATTTGAAAATTTTCCTACTTTTTCTGAACAAGAGTGTTCTTAATTTCAAAACAAGCATCTGCCTCTCTCTTTCCCTGCACTGTTATTCGAACAATGTCTGCTCCACTGTCAGCAATTCTCATGACCTAACAGTTGGAGAAAGAAAAAGAAATACCGTCTTAGAGAAGACAAGAACATATCTCTAACCTCTATTAAAATTGCAACATTTGAAGGGCATGGTTTCCAACTGCTCCAAAGTTCTAATCCCTCCTTTGGGAACAGCTATGCCGCATTTAAGACTGTATCCTGCTCATGTCAACATACTCAAAGACGAAGCCCCCTTAACTATTATATACAACACAAAGGTACCACATTCTCAAGCGGTACTTAAACAAGATTTACTTCAAGCAAGCGGACAAAAGTGAATTCCCTTAATTGGTTGGCATGGAGAAAGCTATTCACCATGAAATGGAACACCAATAATAATAAATGTGGTGAATCAGTGCACCAATTAAGCTATTGATTATGAAATAGGACACCAGTAACAATAAGTGTGGAGAATTAGTACATCATATCCAGAAAAAGTCTAATAGCCGGTGCAATGACCACCATTCTATAGGTCTCTGTCTTACCAATGAGAAAAAGTTCCATCACAACCCACTAGTTCAACATGCATGGGATCTTACTCCGTGAATTCACCCATCTACTTTCAAATAGTCATCACAATGCATTGTATGTTTGTCCCAGGACAGAAATCAAGTACACTGATAAGAGATATAGTACACATAACAAAATCATATCATCACAACTAGGCAACTACAAGCTTTCTTTATCTAGTACCTTTACCCCCTTTTTTCTTTCTTCTCTTTTTTGGGTTTTAAATAGGCTATAGGGTCACATAAAAATGATAATCAAGAAGCACTGATCATAGTGAATAAAGCATTAGCAAACCTGCTCTACTGTTGCAGCAATGTCTTTTGTATCAGTTGTTGTCATTGTTTGTATCCTGATAGGGTGATCACTCCCAATGGCGACATTTCCCACCATTACAGTACATGTTTTCCTCCTTATAGTTTTGTATGGAGACTCACAATACTTCTGGCGAGGTACTGCACGTCATAAGAGACCAACCATTTTAAGAAAAAGATATCATAGCAATGCACTAGACAGGACAGACCTAAATGAGAAAAGAAAAGAGAATTCGATCTCAAATGGAGAAATTATACTTTGTTATCAACTTATCATACATTATTTCCACAATACTTTTACTTACTTAGGGCATGCTCCTTCAACTTATCATAAATGTTTATTCTCAGCTTTCAGCACATTTCAGAACAACAGTACAATTTAGTATTATTCAACATAATTCAACACAATACAACACCATTCAGCAATTGTAGAAGTACTTGTGGATCAAATTGTGATTGAACTCAAATCACCAAATTGTTTATCAATAATTGGACTTACTGTATTAATAATGCAAATAGGTTTACTACTGTAATTGTCAGTTAAATGTTGAAAAGAGTATGACATTACGTAACTAAATAAAATGTTTCTTATTATTACTCACAGTATAAAATATGAATATTATTGTAATTGTAGAATCCTTATTATTTTGAAGAAATATTATATTATTCAACTTCATAAATTTGTCATTAATTCTCTAAAACTACATAATTAATTTAATGAAATATTATAATATATGTATCCTAGAAGTGATAACACGCGCATGTGCCAACCGAGATCATGCAAGGGCAGCGGCATTGGACGCGGTACGGTCTGGAATTTCTAGCATTGTGCTGACCAAAAAGAAATATGTATGCTAGAATATACTAAATGGTTAATACTAAATTTGTATTGTCGACTCGTATGTTCTAAAAATTACTCGCATATATATTCTTGGCACTCTAATTATAATTATTTTCAAAATTGAACTAACAATGCAATCCATTAACTCTAACAATATACGAAATTTTTTTCATTAGGACTAAAGAGACTTCAAATGCTAAATACATTCCCAAATTGCTTGTATATTATACAACATACGTATCAATTAAAAAAGTCATTCATAAATTAATTTACGACAATTCTAGCATATATATACACAACTCATTGGAATATGCTTATATTTTATCACAGAATAAATAAATATGCATTTACAACAGCTCACATTCGGTGTATACACATTTAATCAACTTTATAAATACATTTCTTGGGTTCATTACAATTAAATATAAACCAATTCAGCAAAATTCAGTATGATTCAGCATGTTTCAATATGATTCAACATAATTCAGTAATAGCCACTAACAAGTACTCATCTTACGTCCAAAAGAAAAGGGTCTCTTTCTTTCTACTTTCCTCCACCAGGGATAGAATCCTATGTTCTACCAACCACAAGCGTACACCAATGTACTTGATCATAATTCCTTATTAGACAGCCGTTGCAATTAAATCTTAATCCAACAGAAATGAATAGCATTAGATGCAGGCATAGCACAGTTTCCACAGTATCCATTGAATTTATCTGCAATTCAGGCACATTGTTGGTTCTACATATGTTAAAACATAAAATAATGACAGAACCTTACGTAGCAAACTGCTTCCTTCTGACGCAGGCTGAAGTTCAGCAATATCAGGAACTTGGTTCGAACTCTTAATAACCAAGAACTTAGTCCTTGAGGACTTAACCCTCATGAAATTCAAAGTCTTGACAAAATCCACCCTTTTGGCAAATCCCATGTCACAATCCTTGCTCCTTACATGTAAAACTGCAGCTTGAATTATCCCAGTTGCCATCTCCCAGTTGAACTACACACTCCTTCACAATCCACAGTCCTGCCAGCACAAAGTTCAATAGCTTAATTAAATTACAAGAACACCAAACCTTTGATTTTGAGGATTAATCCAAAACCTCGCTTCCAAAAAAGTCTTTGAATTTCCAGCACCAGAGCTCATAATTGAATTGAATTTACAACGCCAAAGCAGCCCAAAAATTCTATCCAAAAACTGAAAAAACAATGGGCATAACAAGTACTCACAGAACAAGGCTTCCCAGCAAAATTAAGTCTCACTTACTCACTAACCGTTGTACACTGGATTAAGCTTGGATGTAAGTGGGCAAGCAAAAATAGGGGAGGACAGTGAAAAGAGTGATTTAGAAGATGAAAACTGGTGGAGGGTGGATTGCAAGTTTTGGGGGAAACTGAAACGAAACTATTATGGGGGAAATTGAAACGAAACTATTTTGGGGAAGTTTTTGAGGAGAAATAGGAAAGAGAGCAGAAATGGAAGAAGACAGAAATGTGCTTCTCTCCAACCCTCCCTACCAGCTCCACTTTCCGGGTTGATTGATTTCACAGGCCACACAAAAGGCTAACTCTAAAATATTGTTCTGAAATTTTTTATTGCGTTAATGCTTGAATTCACATTTCTGGCTGGGGTCTGGCAAGTTCGGCAATAAAATCAGCAGAAGAGAATACGCATGCGCATCACGAGCGTGTTATAGTCTTGAGTGTGAAACTAAAACCAACAAATCATGTTTAAATTAAGGGTCTCATCCATGTGTTTTGATTTATAAAAATCTGGGCCCCATGCCCCATCACTATCAATTGTGGCAATGGGCCCATACAAACCAAGTCACGAAAGTTAAATAACACTTAAACTAGTAAGGGAAGTCCAAATAGACTAGAAAGAAAGAGAACAGTGAAACGACCATCTTATTCACGAACTACTCTTATTATAAATAGACACTCTCACTATCATCCATAAAATTTAGGTCAGCAGCTCTAGGTTGAGTCTATTTTAAATATCGTCATGCGTAAATCTACTCTTTCAACTCATCATCCAAATTAATGTCTCCAGAAACATTTTTGAATATTATGCTAGCCATTTTTCTGGAGTACTAGCACAAAGAGCTATACATACAACAATAGACCTTTATTAGGCTTAGTAAGGGGATCAAGGATTTGTCCAAACCAACCTGCAAAAATGAGGGCCAATGTTGGCCTTTTTTTGCCTTCAAGTTATCCCAACCTTTAAGTTTAGCACATCCAACTATTAGACATTTCTTTGGACTAAAGATATCAAAAACTATAATAACTCGACCCTAACCTATATTTATTTATTTAAATCATATTTATTTATTTATTTAATTATGTTTATTTATTTAACTAATTATATTTATTGATTTAATCACTCATGGTTATTTAATTAATCAAATCATGTTTGTTAATTCGATTACACTCAATTTATATATTTACCGAATTACCTTATGTCATTTAAATTTTTCGCTTTCATTTATCGTATTTAGTCATCCCAATTGGGGATATTTCATTTGGGTCCCATTTTGCAATTCAAGTTTCATTGATTGTTAATTCAAGTTTCATTGATTTATTTAAATATCGGGTGAATCGATAGTAGGCCTCAATAATTATAATTTTAGAATTCATTATTATTATTATTATTATTATTATTATTATTATTATTATTATTATTATTATTATTATTATTAATACTATTATTTTTATTAACTCGTAAAAATTTAATT
Source organism: Lophocereus schottii (assembly GCA_002740545.1). Lineage (NCBI taxonomy): Eukaryota > Viridiplantae > Streptophyta > Magnoliopsida > Caryophyllales > Cactaceae > Lophocereus > Lophocereus schottii. The sequence continues at coordinate 32,503 of NCQV01064029.1, forward strand.
TCGAGCTACGAAAATTTAACCGCACATGGTTACTTCTCTTCCCGGGCCCTAAACCGTACAAGCCAAGCATAATCCAACAAGCTTGCTTAATTAACCTAACTAATTACCATGATTTAAATTTAACCATGGTTAACAAAAAGCCTTGTTGAGTATAAAATTTTAGCCAAGTGAGACAAGTCAAGAAAATACAACCCACAACTCAAACACCTTTCTCTCTCCTCTCTCTCTTCAGCCGGCCAACCCCCACCCCCTGGCTGTTACTGCTGTCTCTAGTGTTTTCTGGCCAGCTGGGCTACCTCTGACCACCCCCCGACAGCCTAGTACCCTCAGCCACCATCCCCACTTCTCAAAACAACCAAGTATCACCACCATCTCTACTTTTTTCCAAGCTCAAAGTGAGTAATCCAAAACTTGTTCCTTTGGATTTTTTGATTTTGATTCTTGTTTTGCTATTCACAGTTGTTGATTGTGTTGGATTGATAGAATCAAAGGTTATTTTGATGTTTTTATTGATTGAAATAAGCTTGGAGCATGCTAGGGTTTAAGGGTAATCATGTTCATGCAAGCCTAATGTAAGAGTGTTGGATTTTGATTATTTTATCTTTGATTTGGTCATCTTTTACCTACTGATGTTTATGATGTTGTTTTCGGTGATGGGAAGGACCAAAGCTTGTTTACATGCTGTTAAGGAATGGTTTAAATTGAGGATTTATGTGAAAAGAAAGGGTAAAGCTAAAACAGTGAAGTCTGAAAATTTCAGAAAAACAGGGCAGATTTTGGGATTAAACTGGTAAGTATCAACTTATGGGAAAATTATAATTTTTGGTTGGTAGATAGTTTAGTGTGTTAGCTTTCAGATGGCTTTTGAATCGGCCTAATCTGAGGTCTGTGGAAAGCGTTATGGTCGTTTTACCAAAACTGTGCAGAATGGACTAAAACTGACACGCTTGTGTTTTAGGCCTATTTTGGGAACCCTATTGTGGGAATCATACTTTATGTTGCAAATGAAAGTTTTTCAATACTTCTTAATCTTTCTGTATTGGGGATTTTGGTCTCCATTTGAGGTTAAGAGCGAAAGCTATGAATTTTTGAAGTGAACTTATGTACTTTGGTGCAATTGGGTTATTATTGTAATTTCTGTACAGCGTATATTTGGAAGAAAATTCAGAAAATTATACTGTAGATTGTCCATATTATTTTCGAATTTCCTATAAGATTTCATGAATTTTTGGTTGAGTATTTTGAGTTTGGTGATTTGGGAAGCATTTTGAGTAATTGTGTAAAGAGCAATAATTAAGATTGAGTAAAATGGATCATGCACTCATTTTGTGTATTTTAGGCCAAGCAAGGTTATTTAGGGGGGAAATGAATATTCATGGACTTTCATGAAACTTTTAGCTTGATTAATGAGAAAGAAGAAGACAAGTATACAGTTTAGGAGTTTGTTTATGAGCTTTGAATCAATCATGAATTTTACAAAGAAAATACCACGTTTAGTGAGTTTAATAGCTTCTATCCAGTTCAATCATTCATTCGGGGTGGAATTCTATATCTAATACATTTATGAATGAAATATGAGAAGTGGGGAGAGTTGTAACTCAAAACCATATTTATCAGACCAAGTTATTATAGTTTATGCTATTTTGAACCAGAATATATTGCTCTTGGCTTCAAACCTCTATTACATGTCAGTTCAGAATGTATTAAATGTATTTATCAAGTCAATCTAGTGTACTCGATATTATCTTGAACTAAGCTATACATCAGCAAGCCTTAAAACCATATTAGCAACTTATTTCAGAAAAGACCACAACCACTCTCTCAATTGTCACCATCAAAGCTTTTTCCTTTGTAATTTCATTTATCTCATTATGGACAATTTTACTTTCATGTACTTTATATCGGATTTAATTACTTTTATTAATTTAGTTTTGAAGTTATATTGAAATACCCAAGTTATGTATACCATTTAATTACTTAATTTCTATTATATATACTTTTACTTACTCAATTATGCGAGTAAAGATCATTTACTGACTATACATACCTACAATAATATTTATGAAACAGAGTCAATGCCTAGTTATCGTTCTCCATTATGCATAAGTGTTATTAAGTCAGAATATATTTATCAAGTCAGATGATATTTATAAAATAGCTGACTTTTATCAAGTGAGATGACATTTTTAAAGACTCAAGGTACGTCCATTGCCTGTATCTTCAGAAAGCAGAACATGTTCATCAACTTACAACTCTTAATGAGTTTATCAATGAATCAACTTATATAGTAATTTGTCATTTAACTTGTGACCCTGTCAGTTATCATCTATAGGGCGTTAGCCCATCACTTACCCGCACGACTTTAGGCCAATTCTTGATCGAATTGGCAGGTGTACACTTATGTATAGATCATATCATTGCAAGGGTTCACATCCCGATAATAATGAGGAATTCAGTTTCATATTAACTTCATTTTTATTGTTATTACGAACTAAATGAATTGCAAAAAGCGGGTACCCATCAATAGTATTTCTATGCTCATTTTACAATACAGGAATGTATGTACTGAGTTTTTGCTTATATTTTTGAATTGTTTTCATGTTTTCTATTTTAGGTGATGAAGTATCATATGTTTCTCCTTTTAGTAAGCCCTTTTCAAAGTTATCAAATGCTCACAGTGGATTCAGCATATCATGAATGTTGGGATTGACGTCAAGGTCAACTTGGGTCTATGCTTAATATACTTGTGTAGTGTGAGTGGAGTTAGCAAATGGTATGATTAAGTTGATTGTATTGAAGTTGAACTATTATGGACTTTAGTCTTGGAGTATTTCATTTTAATAGATATTGTGATTTGAACATGAGTTATAAGATCAAATAGTTTTAGTGAGCCTTGTTCTTATTAGGACGACAGTCGTGCCTTCTATCATTAAATTTTCCACTGCAGTTTTTCCTTAAATCATGTCATTAGCATTTTGGGGGCGTTACAGATTTGGTATTAGAGCCAAGGTTTTAGGGCTGCTGTGAGCTATTAAGTATTTATTAGTTAGCTATCAAGGTGTGTATGAGTTATGTTGGACCAGTTAAATGAGCAACTAAGTATATGTTCATATGTATGGGCATATATGGAGGAACCATTTCCATTTTGGTGACTCAATCATTTGCTAATATCCTGAGATTCAAGCATTAGCAAATGGAGTGTGGAATCATTTGGGTCACCTATTAGTGAGGCATGGTCTCATTTATCTCGGAGTTGTATTATATGTTTCATTTCTCTTATTTGTTTAAATTTTTGCAATCATATACTACGGGTGTGTGACCCGTTGAGTTATGAACTCCGGCATGTGACAATTGAGCTATTGAAGTGTTTCTCTCCATTTCAAGTTTCTATTGTAAGACTTTAGGCCTGGATTTTAGTCATTTTTTAGACAAAAATCTGTCCATTTTGCCCCGGGATTTATGAGTCTTATTGAGGTGAGTTAATATACCTGATCTTGGGTATAGTGATGGTTGAAACCCGATATGGGGATGCGATTTGCAACTTCTTAAGGGATTAGTACAGTGTCAAGTTAGATGTAAACCTCTAGAT
>NCQV01064030.1:0-10564 GCA_002740545.1 Lophocereus schottii
ACAAAGTACTCAAGCAAGCCAACAAAAAGTTATGAAAACAAAGTTCCTTTTTCTTGTCTTTTTTTAAAATCACACCCTATTAGCGAAGGACCCTCCAAGGAGTCTGAAGATTGCAGCCAACAACACTCCTCATTTTTTACTCTTTTCTGTTGCTTTTTTCTTCTTTTCGGGGAAGGGGGGTGGCTGGTCAAAATAGAAAAAAATGTTTGCAAGTCTTATCTGTTACATTGCTATGACTTAATGCAATCCATTGTTTCCTTATCAATTCAGTATCCCAATTCAAGGGTCATTTATGGACAAAACATAGCCACCTAAGCAAAAGAACTATCAATGCATTTTTCCTTAATGTATCCACCACACTTTATTAAAAAGGAAGGGGATTGGGGAAGGAGGAAAATGAGAAACTAGGGATAGAAAATCATAAATCATCTCCTATCAAGCAAACACCTTGAGGCCAAGAGTACTTCCAGGAACACTTGTAGGTGCAGGATCCATGCTTTTAAATGATGAGGGGGGAGACAAAGGCGACTGAGGTTGTAACCATTGTTCACATTCCTGTGATATTCTGTTCACAGTTATCTTCAGGCGATCTGCAAACCATAACAAAAAGCATTGTTATCAAGTTAAACACCAAAAAAGACATAAAATGCCAATTGGCAGGGACAAAACATTAGCAAAACAAGCACTAGGAACAGGGATGAATCAGACTGCTAAAGAAAAGATAAGGAGAGGACGACGGGTGGAACTACAAAGAGGAAAACAAAGAGGGTGACTTACAATTAAGATTGTCAACGACACCTTTCCCATTTGCGGAGCTGTCCTGATGGCAAAATGTTTGAAACACATGATAATAATAAATCTCAAACAACTGGCATAATCCCTGCCATAATCAGTGACATTGAAGACATAAGAGACTAACTCAAAAAACAGGGGGGGACAAAACAAAAAGAGAGAGAGAGAAATAAAGAAAGAGCAGAGGCAACATGTGTAATTGCATCAAGGCTTAAACTGCACAGTTAATGCAAAGAGAAAGAAGAATATCATTGGGAAAACATACCTTGAAGAACTCAACATTAACCATCCCTAACTTTTGCATAAGCCTTGCATATTTGTCCATGAACCTAATTAAGAACTGATATGGCTGAGTGCTTATCCGTATGTCTACATGTTCAAAAATCTTAAAACAAGAAAAACACGAGAAAGAGAGGGAGAGACAGGCACCGTAAAAGACAAAGTGAAGACCCTGTTTGTGTTGTAGCCTCATCATCCCTCCAATGCCAAGAATGACTATGTGAAAGACTGCGCTTAGATCTCCGGCTGGGGAGTTGACTATCCTCATCAATGAAGTCGGCAAGAAGCTCCTCATTTTCATCCTCTAGAATAGTTGCATCACCATTTGTACACTTTACACCATCATTACTGGGAGATGATTTGTCACTCTGAAAATCAGTTGTGTTTCCTTCATTCCCAACGGATGCCCCACCACCAGAGAAGAGTGACATATTATAGGCTGAGGGAGGGGAGGCATTCGTCAAGAAGGGATTTCCATTTTTACACCAGTAAGAAAATCCACTCTTTCTAGATCCAGTTTCAGCAGATCGAACCACTTTGATAGAACGCAACCGAGTGCTTGTTGAGCTATCATCTGACGAAGAAATGAAGGGTGCTTCATCACCAACAAGGCCAGCAAAACTGACCACTTGAGTTACATCTGGTGGCAATTTTTCCCAACATTCCTTTTCCAAAACTATCCTAAAAACCTGCAAACATAAGAAAGAGTGCATGATGGTATATAAACACCAAAATCAACCAGAAAATACAGTTTTTCAACTTGAATAGCATAGCAGAATCCCAATTCAAAATAGACTTATGGGATTGGTAACCATTTAGGGCTAGAAAATGAAACCAAATATAGATGTAGGCATTAGTAATTCACTGCAGCTCATAATACCATACCATCGTCATAGTACACCTCAGCATGTATAATTTCTTAAACATAATAGCCAGTGGGATTCCACATGCCTCTCATATGACAAACTTTCTGAAAGACATTTGTGACCTAACAAGGATGAAAACAGATTGATTGGGTGCCTCCCAACAAGGAGAATTGGAAAGAGAATAAAACTAGGGTACAAATCATAACCTGACCCACCCTGCTTCTAATCAGGGTAGAGCATGCTTGCAGAGATAGAATCACGCTTCAAACAAAGACCCTACTAAAGAGTCATAACTGTATACGATGAGCAAATAGCTTTTTCCATTTATTCATGATAAGCCTCTAAGTCTGTGTCAAATTGCGCAATTTTGTCAAAGTTGCATATGTTTTCAGCATAAAACGAAGGGTTAAATGTCCATATCCATGTCAGAGGTCAAGTATCCGAAACTTGAGGTGATGTGACGACTCTCAGTAACATAGGCTCTACCAGTGAAATTTCAAAACAGATGACATTAGAAAGTGCATGGGAAATTCACAGCTAAAAATGCAGGTCACTTGGGCTTGGGCAGATCATCAGTAACAAAAAAATACGTGGATCACCCCAACAGATAACAGCGAAAGTGAGCCAGCTGGAATTTATGGATAGAATGGAAAAGGAATCGACATAGTCCTTGTTACCATGAGAAGGGGTTGGGGGGAAAGAAAGTAAGGTCACACTTTGTATTTTGTAATGTCGCTCGTCATCTTTCTCATTTTCCTCCCTTCTTGAATTACACATTCTACTTTCAACCTTTCTAAGTACCCACAGCAACAGTTTCCTCTTACTTTCCCCAGCATCTCCATCTCCCTCTCTCAACCTATTTGCAACCCTTCCACAAAAAAGAAAAGAATTACAGAAAGGTATGGCTTTTGATGTACATGCATGGCTTTCGTGGTAAAAGTTGATAAATTCGAAGAAGAAAGCCTTTAAAAAGATCGTCTTAATATTTTGAAATGAACTTAAAACTTAAACTCCAGAAATACCAATTAACTTCTTCTGCACTGTAAAACTCAAGGGCCAATACACATATTAAGATTGCTTTCTGCACGAAAACATCTTAGTGCGGAATGCACCTGCTTAGGCTAAGGGTCTAGCATGGTTAAATGTCCACCATCTTATCACGGAGGCAAACAGTTTCTGCTTATCAATTTTGAAGCACTAATTCATTGCTTTGAATCATTAATCATCAATAGGAGAATGGTAAATATAAGAGTTCTTCACAACTGGTGTCTGTTACATGCTATGTTACTCCGGCTCTTCATTTTGTCCCGCCGTACCCGTGTTGGACCCTCGACACTTAGACAAGGGTATGACACTTGACACTTCAAATTACAATGAAGATCCGTAAACTTCGTTGAAAATGGGACACGTATCCGTATCAGGTACCCTTACCCAAATCCGAGGAACATTACATGGATACAGATCTATGGGTTTTGGACCATCCGGATAATACCATGATGTCCATGACCAAGAAAAATGTACTTGAAAGTTCTAGTGTCACGAAAGTTGCACACCTAACAATGGCAACAATCATCGCAGAGATGTGTAAGTACAGAAGATGATTTAATAAAAAGAAATTAATAAAATATTTTTTCTGGAAAAAATGAACAGTGGACTTACAGATATATTTTGTTTATGATAATTGCCGTAGTAATTATCACATGCAGCCTTCAATTTAGTCCTCAATTCAGCAGCCTCATCTCCACAGAAAGCCTCCCCAGCCAGGACAAATATGTTCAGATCCTCATAATTTCTAAGGAATTGATGAATGCTTGTTGAGCAAAATGCAGTCAATGAGAGCAATAAGGACACACGGCTTGTTGAAAGTTGCCAAATATTTTTCCGGCCTCTCTGCATAGACTGTGAAACAAGAATTGCAGCATCCCTTCGCAGATCATACCATGGAGATCCCCTGCTGGGATTGGCACTATAATCACATACATCATCAGACTCCACAAGAATAGCACCATTAGTTTCTGAAGTCTCAGCAGAAGATATTTCAGTAGCTGGTTGATATGCAGAATAGGATAATTCTGATCCCTCAATGGAGGCAGCTTGTGTTCCATTATCCATTTCAGACTCACAACTTTCTGATGCTAAATTCATTTGCTCAACCATCTGTGGCGGCTGTGATATTTCACATTGCCCGTCCATATCATGTTGCATCTGAGAAACAGGAACATGAGTCAAAAACATCAACAATGAATAAATCTATGTCAAAGATCAGAAACAAAAGCAACTACCCATAATGCCGACAGGTGGAGTAAAGAGCCAGGATGAAAACATTAAAACAGAACATAAAGAAACAACTGCATGAATTTGAAGAAAAGAATCTGTTGCTGCCAAATAGGGAAGTTGCAATGTAAAGCTCCTAACATCAACGGGAGGGGGTGGGGGATCATCTGCTCTAGTACAGGGTAGTTAGTGTCAACTTACATGAATAGACTAACTTTGATTTTCTAGGCTACCAAACAAGTATAGGGTTCTACTTCAAGCTATAAATGGTTTTAAACTGAATTTCAACAACTATAGAAAGATGGAGTTAGCAGATGAAATGTCATGCTTAGAAGACACAATAGGCATAAATACATAGCACCTTGATGGTAAGCTTTGACCAATGCTTGTCTAAAGCTACACTTGATTATCCTTTCGAAAATGGATGCTTCAGGCAAAAGATGAGCAGCTCAGATGCAAGTTGAGAAGAAAAAAGGGCAACCTGGATGGGGAGAAATCAACAGCAAATCTCAAATGAGGCTTCATGGATAGAAAGTTTAATCAGTCTGCTCCTAGTCTCAGGCTGGTGCCGATCGATCATTCTCCTTACCTCCTACAGGTATATCTTAGTCCCCATCGCCCCCTAACTCAGAAATGGAGAATGGATGCCAGATAACTGCAGCAATTTACAATCTTGCCAACCAAAACGAACGATAATGGATCACTGTACAAACAACACCCAACATGGATCCTGCTGCCTAAGCAAGGTTTAGGGAGATCCCAATCCAAGTAACATTGCCTTGCAAGCAGAGAGTCTTTCAAAGAAATAAAATAAGAGAGAAGATCCACGACTCAATTGAAAATCCTCAATCTTAAAAGGATACGTCCTGAAAATGCTTTGTGGGAAGGAGTGATTTCAGCTCTTTGGTTCTCTTCATTCCATTAGGAAGCAGCCAATTCTAGTGGCCAAACATAAGATCTTATAGCGTTGTGCAAAATATATAATTTTTTTTTATGGATAATCAAAAATCAGTATTCAAAAGACAGCAAAGGGATGTCACCCATGTACAAAAGGAGAGCAAACGCAAAATAACCTCATGCCCTCTAAACTCTCTACCATGATCATATCAAGAAAATCCCAAAAAAAAAAGACAACTTTGTATCATAATTGAGAAGTTGACTTCAACTATACAAAGTTCTTGAGAAATGGAGTTTGAAGTCTTAAATAGTGCTAGCCTTGCCATCAAAAACTTGGCAATTCCTCTCCTTCCAAATGCTTCACCAAATAGCCAAAGGTAACAATTTTCAAACTCCTAGGATCCAACTCTTTTTCTTTAACCTTCTTCTCCAAGCCACCAAAACCTTTCTTACAATACGAGGGTGCACCCAACCAAACCCGTCAATACTAATGACAAAAGCCACAAATCGGAGACCCATCGACAATGGACAAAAAGGCAGTCAGCCTTCTCTTCCTCTACAAAACACATTGGATACCTATTACAATGCCAACTGAAAGTTTCTACTTTTAACTTTTAAGCATGTCCTCCATTGGAACCTTTCTTTTGGTGGCCACCCAAGCAAGAAAGCATGCTTTGGAGGGAGTTTAGACTTCAAGACTGCTCAAGCTAGAAAATCATGCTGATTCAACCCTTCATACACCACTCTGAAGTCGTTTGAATTTTTGATGGTGAGCCCAATTGATTCATGGGGCCAAAGAATCCCATCATCACCCTCAAAAGCAACTTTCACATTAGCAAGCAGAGCCAAAGGACACTAACACTACCCTCAACCCATCCACAAGCCCCCATCTACGACAGATCTATGACTATGGAGAGGCCTATTTGCATCACCAATAAACAGAAATCAAAATAGAACTTCAAAATTATATGCTTATGCAAGCTACCATCTTTTGTTTTCCCCTTTCTTTGTGAGAGGGAGGTGGACGAATCGAATCACCAGTAACTATTACTGAAAAACTAAAAGTATCGAAACTCGTCAGTATTTGTCACTACACAAGTGCTTCTCTAGCTTGACACCCGAAGAACCCCAGAAACAGTAAGTGAACATTCACAGCCAATAATAGACTGCTCACAAGAAGGGCTGGTCTAAACTTTTCTTTAAGGACAGTATGGAAAGAAAACAATATCCAAATCATTAAAAACCTCACTGACATGCAAGCTATCGAATCCGCCGAAGAGGAAAACATATGACCATCTTCAGAAACAAATAAACCAAATGAAGTTATCCATCCCTTTTCACTCGCTGAAATAAGGGGCCAGCAACTGCTAGCAAGCATAGCTCCAGATAACCTTTAGACCATGCCAGCATACCAGAAGCATTGTCCCACTCTTGAATTCGAAAGCAAAACTAGCTTTTTCTAGAGAGGTATAGACAAGTAAACACGTGCAAATAAACAGAACAGAGATCATGAGAATGGAGCATGCAGGGGACAGCTTAGTTCAATAACAAGCAACAGCAACACAACAATTGGAAGAAAAGAGATTAAAAAACAGATAATACTAACAAAATAAAAAACCAGTGACTGGAAATAAGTACTTCACCTTGACTTCAGGCTGGAAGCTCATTATTGCATAATATGAACACATCAGCCTAAAGATTACAGCTAGAATTCTTAGCAAACAGAGTCTGAACTTGGATTCTGGTATTTGGAGGCACAGATCACCATACGTAAGTCTGGAACTGAATTTCGAGCAACAAGGCAGTAATATCAGAACTTCGGCCTCAGAAATACAAACACACAAAGGACTTAATGTACTCCACTTGCCTAGTTTGCAGACTGTTCATACCCAGATCCTGCCAAAGTCAACCAAACCAAGTTATCAAAAGACTTCAATAAGTAAAACACATTAAAGTGACAAAAGCCCCCAAAACAGAACTGATCACCTAAACATTCCCCCAACAAGGGAAACCCGGGGGGAGGGGGGGAGGATGGGGAGCACAACAATGCCCTTAAACAAGAGAAAAATGGAAACAAATGCCAAAGAGGTGACCAGAATCCACCACAATCCTGAAGTAAGATATGAGCTACTACAAGTGGTGTCATATTAAAATACATCCAATTTGGAAAATATGTCTGAACACCTCATGTATTGCAAATAATTCCGCCCCATAGAAGCTGAAGGAAGTTCACTGAAGGGTTTACAATGCTCAGAAGCATAATAAATCCAGCTGGGGACTGTATGCTTTAAGGCATAGTTCTTTGGATTCTCTGAGAATCAGAAAAAAAGTAAACAGAAATAAATCTGGAAATGATGACCGTAATATTAAAGCTAGTGAATCCAAGCACAATCTCCGGCCATCCCCACACTTGTGATTACCTCTATTAGTGCAATCTTCAGTGCAGAGTGAGTCTCTGAAAGCACTTCCTGCATGAAATAACTCCGTATCTTTTCAGCAAGACCAGAAACGTCCCCAATTAATGCATAGGCATCGATTACCTGCAAAAGGGTTATGACTAATGAGATTACAAGGTTCCATTAGACTGCAAATTTAGCGAATTTCTTAGAACTAGATTAAGTCCATTGATTCAGAATGGGGCCGTTCCACGACCAAATGATCTCATTGAAACGGTTTTAAAGTAGAGTGAACAACATTTCCGCTACATGACAAGCACGATATGCTATGCAATTGCTATATTAGCGCAATGCCATGATGCCGCACCTACTACCGCAATCATGACTGCAACCGTATTGTTTAATCCTTAGGATCAACAAAGAGTGATGTGCTAACTTAAGAGCACACACAATTGCAAACTACGACAGTCAGCGATTATTTCAGTACCTGTTAGCATGCAGATTCAGCTTGACACAGAATAGCAATCCCAAAGTACTTCAGTTTTATTTCGTTTGGAATGTAAGTGTAAGAATGTGCAGACTTAGACTTAACGAAGAACATTTCTAGCAGTGATGTGTGAGAGCAAGATGACTTGCCCAATTTTCCAGAAGCAACAATATAAGGAACCGGTCATAATGATACAAGCAAGAAGAAGAATATGTTGGGGAAGCCACGATTAAATTATTCTAAGGCAAAGGAGAATTTGAATAGCATTAGAAGTATGTATACTTGGAATTTCTGCTCGAATATGAAAAATAGAAGCTGAATAGGATTAAGAAACAATATATCCAGTATGCACGACAAAGACGTTCATGACCGCTCCATCACGCACAGCCTAGAGGGAAGAATTGGAATATCAGAGGTTGTAATGTGAGAAAACTGATGAACTTTTTTGCACTTTCTTATCCATAAAGTTGGCTTGTCACTTGTGAGGATTAATTGGATTTGGAGGTCACTTCTGAGAGGCTAAGATCAGCCAGTGTAGAAAGAGTAACATCAGACACTGATCTATAGAATATACTAAAATAGCAAATTATTTTAGTGTGTGCCAAAGTGAACTCATTTTCTGTTAATGGTGGGCATGGAACTGTCATAATTCATGGATTGATACCATGTGGATGGGCCAGACCAGATTATATTCAGCATATTTAATCTTTATTTGGATTTATATATCTGCTGTAATACTCGAGGGCAGAGTTCCTCAGACCTGCCTTGGCAGTTCCCACACTGAATGCTGGGGTTCACTGCTAGGTTGAGGTAAGAGTGCATATCAAAACAAAATGGCCATGCATGTTTTTTAGTATCATATATCCAAAACAATTATTCACAGGCAATGTATAAGGGATGCTGTGAGACAAGGAGATGAAATGCCTAAAAGCTAGGAAAACCATGCAGTCAGACGATTTCCCCTTTTTTTAATGGATTAGAAAGACACCAAGGGGGTGCCAGCCACGTACCAAAACGGGGCAATTACAAAAATCATTATGCCCTCAAGCACTCATGCATAATATTATCTACGGAATCCAAAAAAATTGAGTTTTTCCCACCAGTAGGCACAAGACTCGAACCATACAAGAGTCTCAAAAAGTAGAGCTTGAAATTTTGATAGGACAAGGCTTTTTCCTAAAAAAAAATCCGATGGTTCCTCTCCTTCCAAATACACCACCTGACCACCAAAATAGCCAAAGGAATTATCTTCCTAGCACAAGAAACCAAACTATGCTTCAATCTTCTTCTCCAAGCCACCACCAAATCTTTTACAGAAGATGGTTGCTCCCAACCAACATCCATCAAGGAAAGAGACAAGTGCCAAAAAGATGAAGCTCAACGACAATAGATATGGTGATGGTCCACAGTTTCTTCCTCCTCAAGGCACATAAAACCCCTACTAGGCCCATTGAAATTTCTTCTTTTAAGCACATCCTCTATAGGGATTTTTTCTTTAATAGCTGCCCAAGCAAAGAAGCACGCTTTGACAGGCACTTAAGAGTTCAGACTTCCAAATGGCATGTATAGGCAAAACATTCCCACCATCATAAGGCCTTTGACTAAAAACTCTTAACGATTTGCGGGCATCTACATTCTCTAGAGCATTGTTTCCCTAGTTGATAACTTGAGTGGGCTCTACCCGATTTACCAGGATGTGTCTGTGACCTAATATTCTGTGATAATTCTTTGTGTTGCGTATGGGTTACTTCCCCGATGATGGGTTACTTTGCTAATTAATGTAAGAAAAGGGTTCAAATTTAGGCTGGGAATTCGAAGACCACTATGGTATTAGTGACACTGTAACTGGTCCTAAGCACATAAGTAATGCAAAGCTATGTCCGACGAAATATATTATGTGATTATAATGAGTACATGAAAGTTTATAAGAAATATGCTTTTATAGGCGTGAATTGTGATTATAGCCAAGTCAATAATTTAACTTTACGGACTTCGCTCTCTCTCGAACTTGAGTTAGGACTAGAAATCCAAGAGAAGCTCATGATCTCACCATTACACTGGTTTTTGGAAGTTCAAGGGCGACCAAAGAAGCATCGAAGAAGGCTAGTGGCAAAGAGTTTTTGGAAAACTAAGCTAGGAAGGCAAGCCTTTTTATATACTTATATTTGTGTGATATAGATCATGTTTAACATCTACAAATATGGATGTATTTGGTATGTAAATGTGTAAGATTATTATGGATATAATTTATGTACAAAAATGCATGTTTTAGAATTACCTTGCCCGACTTTAGCTACACTTTTATTATGGGCTTCCGTCGCGCTCGTGGATTCAAAATGTGACCGAATCGCGACGAAATAGTAGCGTTGGAGAGGTTTTAGAATTGGGCGATCCACGTTTTCATGCCGCGATAGCCGCGATATGGAACACGATTGTCGTATTAGAGCGATTTTGTCATACCGCAAACGAAACCGAAATCGCGACCGAAACCACATTTTGAATCCTTGATCGTGCTCGTATACTAATAAGTTAATTAAGGTTAATAAGCTTGTAGAGCCCTGTGGGTGTTTCCA
>NCQV01064049.1:3000-14547 GCA_002740545.1 Lophocereus schottii
ATATATATATATATATATACATACATACATACACACACACACACATAAGTGTATATTTATAAGTATAGTTAAAAATGTATATAAGATGGGCACCGGTCCACATAATAAAACACATAATACAAATGGGCTGGATTATATCAGAGGTCACAAAATCCCATCTGAGAAATGCGAACACTCTAAACCCTAACCACGCTTAAAAAGGTGTCAACTTCACTCATCTCATCCACACAATTCGACTCCCCCAAACACTCCATCGAACACTTCGCTTTTCTCTCTCTAAAAAGAATGATCATGGAGTGTCACGCAGCAACAAAGGCATGCTGTTATCATCCTCGGCTTGATTAGTGGATGGCTCAAAGGTGCTACTCTCTAGACACCAAGGACCACATATCTTGGCAGCCTAGAAATGCACCCAAAATAGAGTCCAATGAACCATAAATAGAAAGAAATATACCATAAGTAGGGCTGTTCTACCAGAAATTATGATATTTTGTGCCATTTTATTATTTAATAATTACTCGAAATAAATTATTAAATTAGGATTTTAATGTCGCTTTTGTTATTTTGCAGGAATTTGAAAATTTGAAGAAAATGGATAAATTTTGTACAAAAAGGATTAGTAGATCAAGTGGAAGATATAAAAGAAAAAAAAAAAGAAAGAGCATACCAGCCCAGCGGATCCAAACGGACCAGACAAGCCTCATTGCTTTCTCTCCTTTGGCCCAGCCAGCATCCAGCTCTCTCCTTTTCTTTTTATTTAGTTTTTTTTCCTTGGGCCTGGCCCGTTCTTTCTAAGCAGACCGGTCTTTGCCCCCTCTCCTTCCTTCTTTTCTTTTTCCTTGTTTTTCTCCTAGGCCAGCCTAGCACCAAGCTTCCTTTAGCCGTGACCCAGCCTGCTTCACTCAATTGATCACACGCCCATCACGTGATCCAGCTAGCCCCCCTCCCCATCTCCTCTTCTTCCTCTTCTTCTGTGTCATCACAAAGTCCAAAACGGCGAAACAGAGGACCCAAAATAGGGCAGCCATCCATGGCTGTTCATCTTCCTCATGCCTCAATCGTTACTTTCCTTCTCTCTCTTCTCCATCAATTCCATTTTATCGTCATCAATGCATCGGTTATCAGGTGTGAAAGGCGGCCATTATTTTTGGGGAAATGAAGAGGTTGAAGGTCGGGTTTTTGGTGGGCTTCAAATGGGGGAAGTCAAATGGAGGGCAAGGTAGCAGAGGAGGGTAGCAACTAGATTCAGTTCTCAGTTTTAATTTTTGGTTTCAGATTAGGATTTCAGTTTTTAATTTAATTTTTGGATCCGAAATTGTTCAAAGCAACTTTCAATTGTTCAGTTCACTTTCCCAGTTTCAATTTTAGATGCCCTGTTCCCATAGTGCTTGATTTTCATTCCAGGTTGATTGAGATTGCAATTCAGCTTGCTAGGTTTGAATCGAATTTCTCTGTGATTTGCTTTACTCTACCTCAATAAAGGATTCAAGGTTTGATGTGCTCTATTGTGCTCTATTTAATTAAATACCCTAGGTAGAATGAGTAACTACAAGCAAAGGTTGGAAGGTAGAAATTTATGTGCTTTTTATTTTGGCTGGATTTCTCATGAATTAGAGAATTGTCCCAACTACATGAATTAATTTGTTTATTTTGCCTATTAATTTGTGGAATTTTTAATCATGAAACTTGGTTAATGTAGCATTTAGTTTTAATTTAGTTAGAATTTTTGATAACCTAATTTTATAACTCATCCATGAGGATCGACACCTTCAAGTGTTACAACGATAAACCGTATACTTGCAGATTTTACTAAGGAGGACTCCATAACTTCCATTTGTCGCTTTCTCCCACATAGGTTGGCAAGCAAAGAAAGCTAAAGAGCTGGCTGAAAATCGATTCCAAATCATAACATAATCACATCAAACCATAAGAACTACAGTAAAGTACACATTCAATGTGCTAACAGTTCTGTCTGGCCTAATCTCTGGGAACACACCCCCAGACCATCCACTACAAGTAGTGAAGCCTGCATCAGGCCACAAAGAAATAAATACACAAAAGAAGGCCAATACCACTAAACAACAATTATCCAAAATCAAGGGCATCCAATAATAGTGCACAACATCGCAATAAGTGTATGGTGAATCAACCAACTTAAGACTATCATAATGAGGAAATTAATCCACCTAAGCTACTATATGGTATGAACCTTTTAGGCTTCCCGAACCATAAAATTATGTTGAAAGTAGGTGCCCCTGTGAGAAACCTTAACCCGTCAATGGAGTTGTGCAATGACACTCACTTGATTATTGAAAAACTGACTTAAAGTTTTTGCAATGAAATCTTGACCGGGTGAAACATTAGGTAAACAGTAACTATCCCAAGAATTGACCTAACTCCTTCAGCAAGGGACTCCCCATTTTCCTTGAAGATGAGGCAGTTCCCTTTGAAATTAGCCTTTGCAATGACAATTAATAAAAGTCAAGGTCAAACATTACAGTGTGTGGGTGTTTATCTTCCTAAACCTCTATTCTCCCATGGTCAACTGTATGTCGCAATCTCTCGCGTCACTTCCCCTTCAGGACTAAAGTTTTTGATTTGCAACAAAATGGATGTGCCTCATAATGTCACTAAAAATATCATCTACAGGGAAATTTTTTATAACATTCCTAATACATGGTTAGTCTCTTTCCAGATAAATTACTATGTAGTTGTTACCCATTTGCATAACATACACTACTTTTATAATTACAATATTAAATATATTATGGTCTTACATAAATATTTTGTTCCCTTTGTTTATTACTATAGAGATGGCAAATTCAACACATAATTCTCTCTCGATATGTGTGATCAACCCGTGCAACAAATCTATGACGGTGTTTGTTTCTCATGCAGTGCATAAGCATATGAAAACATATGGCAAACGTAAAATATGGAAAGTCTTATTCATGGACCATCATGTATTTTTGTTATTAAATTGCTATAGTTCCACTAACACATATATATGTATAGATTGTGAAGATA
This sequence comes from Lophocereus schottii, assembly GCA_002740545.1. Taxonomy (NCBI): domain Eukaryota; kingdom Viridiplantae; phylum Streptophyta; class Magnoliopsida; order Caryophyllales; family Cactaceae; genus Lophocereus; species Lophocereus schottii. The sequence continues at coordinate 6,028 of NCQV01064049.1, forward strand.
CTATATTTTTTTGGCAGTGTGATGAGATAATAGGTATAATAGAAGGTGATGATAACAATGGTAAATGGATGGATCTATTGAAATCTAGCAAAGTTCATCGCATATCTAGACTATCAATTAACGATGCTACAGATGGGGAAAGACAAATTGTCAAAAACAATTTGAGACTGACTTTTATATCATCGATAACCCGTCTCGAGGTTTAAAGGAGTGTGATGGTATTCCCTACTAGCACCTACTACCTTTTGTTCCATTTATCAATGTTTCATCACGTCTACGATCACGTGATAATATTATAGGTAACATTGTTAAAATGTTTAATTTTTTAGCCTATTTGTTCATGTATATTTTTATATGTGTTTATGCTATCTTTATTTGCATCTGCTATAGATGTCATCGGCATGGTAGTTGCTGTATCCAATTTGGAAAAGACAAAATCGAAGGGCACTGCAAAGCAGGAAGTGTTACTATGTGATATGCAATATGTATTTTCATTCCTACTTTTTTCCAGTTTCTCATTAATGCATATTTATCTGCTAAGGTCAGTGCATGTAATGCTTATATATAGGATGCACACTTTGAGATTAACTTCGTGGGGAGATTTTGCTGAAATTAAGGGTGCTCATCTTCACCAGCACCTGTACTGTGAAAACATACTTTTGGCTTCTCAGGTGCTTGGTAGGACCTATGAAGGTACAATTGCCATCTATTTGGCAATCCCTTTTTGGTAATATCATTTAATTTGGAGACGTTATAATGATATACTTTTGTATTAACCCCCTTTTTTAAAAAAATGAATGTAGGAATATCAGTTTCTAGTTTACTGACCAGTAGATTGCTAATTAATCCTGAGATTGAAGCTACAGATGCCATTGAAGGATGGTACTTACAAATTGTAACATAAAATATTTTCCATAGTAAGTGCAAGTTTGCAATTGAACTCCGACATAATACTTTCGTTGCGTATATTAGGCTCACTAGGACCAAAGGTGTGATGGGTCACTTCGATTTAATGCGTAAAAGACCATTACAGATGGTTTATCTTCAGAGGTTATTTGCTACTCAGAGGATCAGATTAGATGAATATGCATTGAGACCAAGCGTAAAATACACACTCTGATTCTTATAATTGCATGCTTTCATATAAAACATTCAATAACATTGTAATATTATACGTTTCATATACACAGGTGAGTTTTTTCCGCATCTTTGCGTACGTCCAAGACATCTACCCACTGGTGTACAATGCTTGCGCTAATTACAAAAAAAGTTCCCACAGTCATGTATTTGCTTTAAATCTACCGTACTATACCTGTTCAACTTCAATAAATTTGGCTCAAAAAAGGTTTGTCATAATTAGTTTCCTATTGTCATATACTCTTCATTGTGCAATTTCATGCAGATGTTCATCGTATAATTTACTAACCCATTTAAAATTACAGGTATGTCTTAATAGTTCTCTTGAGGGATCATACAGGTTATAAAGGTTATCATTCTCCACAAGGATGCATGAGTGCTTCTATATGTAACCACAGCAGAGTTCGAAGCATATGCATCATTGGTACTATACTTTCATCGCTTTTACACCATTTGTTGCGTCATTACTTATTACTAATACTTGCACATTTACATTTTCCTTAGCCATATGATGACCTTTCATTGTAAACTATTATAAAGGATTATCTCAACAAACCATGGATACTTATTGTTGCGCCTCTACGTGAACGAGACATAGAACCGACTATCAATTTTATTACATCGGTCCACTGGGAGGAAGAAGTTTTCCACTTAAAAAACTCCAATTCCAAGTACACCAACTAAACACTACGTTCCCATAAACTTTGTTGTATCAATGTGAGCAATGCAATGATTACTAACAAAAATATTTTACATATAGGTACAAGAAGAGAAAGAGGAGTCTTCACCGTCGAGCTCCACTCATTAGCTTATGATCATGTCATTTACCATGATCTTTATATTAGTATAGATTACCATTTTTTTGTTTTGTACACTATTAGTTTCATTTATACTAGGTTAAGTTGACAATTTTCCAATTTGTTCAATAGCTACGTATCATCTTATTTTTAAAGTTATATTATCAAATATGTGTGTAATAGTAATGTGTTATAATTTTTTAAGTAGCATGTATGTTCTAAAGGTCCATTTCATCAAGCACCGTGCATAGCACAGATCTACACTAGTTATTCTAATAATGATTATGTTGATAACTATTCTAATAATGATGGTCTGGAAGATATAATTAGAGATGAAGGTATGCAGAATCTTAATAATGATGACTAGTCTTGTCATCATAAAAAGCTCTGAAAATTGGTTGCTTTATTATTGTACTATTTTGATAAGTGTCATGTCTGTAAACTAAAGCTGTGTACTGTAGCCATCAGTGTGTATTGTAGCCATTTGAAAAAGCAGTGTGTACTATAGCCATTAGAGCATCCGGTGTACCTCCAACCCTCTATAAAAGGAAAGGTCAAGTGCTGAGAACGGACACGGTCATTTGAGCATTCTTGAGTAAAAGAGAAGTTGGGACTCTCCATTTCTCTACGAGCAAACATCTGTAATGATCTTAGCTTAAGTTCCTCTTCAAGATTTCCATTGTAATATTTTTACTTTTAAGCTTTCAACAAAAGAAGTTTATTAATAGAGAACGTTATTCAATCGAACCTTATATCTTAAATATTATACTTTCTTGATTAAAGTCTCACTATCCTTTAAAATATAAAACTTGATTGGTGACTACGATTTGAGGTAGGAAACGAAACAGATTTGTGTTGTACCTGATCTAAGAAATATGTGGTTGACATTATCGATCTCTGTAAACTGGAAGTTAGAGGAACGTCGGAGTCCAGCGCCGACTAAGTTCAGGTGACGGCCAAAACTTTCTAATTAAGTTTTAACTATTTTGCTAAGCATGGTGGGTCTATAACCACAGAAAGGATAATATTATTCATGCTAAAAATGTGCAATTTTTAAGATACTTTTACACCTGTTTTGTGCTTGTTATAATTGTTATTTGTAGGTTTTTATTTGATTTTATTTTGTTTTGTAGGTGTCAAATAAAATGAGAAAAAATGTGGAAAAATGCTAGAAAATAATGGGAAAATGACACAAATGTCGCAAATGAAGATTTGGGCCGACCTTGAACCCAACCCAAAAGCCCACTATCTTGTTTAGCCCAAAAGAAAGAAGAAAAAGAAAAATATATATATATAATAAATCAAAATTTCCCCTAGCCCCACGTGCGCAGCACGTGATCTCAATTCCCCCCTAACCTTCTATCATTTTCTCTTTCTTCTTTTCGGTCCCCAGCCCCCCAAAAGCCAACCCAGAACCCTAACCCCTCACACCATTTTCTTCACATGCGTCTCATCTCTTCTTTCTCTCTCTTCGATCTCCATCTCTCTCTCTCTCTCTCTCTCTCTTCGACGCATCACCAACCATGCCCCCTCCATCTGAATTTCACGCCGTAAATGCCAATGCACCACCAGCGTAGTATCATCCCCACCGTACATGACATCTGCGAATCAAAGGGTTGAGGATCGAAGAGGGCTCGGTATAAAATGAAGGTAACGACACCATTGAAGGGAAAATTTTAGGTAATTTTAGGGTTAGGTTAGGTTTAATTTTAGCTCTAGGTTTAGTTTTAGTTTTAATTTTTGTTTCCGTTCCAGTTATTCGAATTTTAGGGTAAATTTCAGTTTTAGGGTTTGATGTTGAATGGGTTTTGGGTTCGAATTTCAAGTTTTCCAGTTGTAATTCACGGTTTCAATATGTTCTTGTACGAATTGGATGTTGGTTTCGTGAAATTTCAATGCAACCCACCTACCCTGAATTTTCCATGTTTGTCTTCCTTCACTGTTTGTGAACTCGAAACTAGTGATGGTGAATCTGCCATTGTGAGCAAGCTTGGAAGCTCATGTGTGGTTGTTCTGGGTTGAAATTTTGAAGCCCCTGCCTCTGTTTCAGGTTTTGGTTCTCTGCTCTATTCCTCTGCCTTCGAATCCCTCTCCCATGTTGTCGATATTTGCCTTGACAGATAGTTCTAGTTTTGTTAATCTAGCTAGATGTTGATCAAGTTCGATTCTGTTGGTTTAATTTGAGTTGGCGTGGCAAATTTTTGATTTGGTAAATTACATCCGTCTGAGCTTTTCATTTATGTTTTTGAGGTGATGCTTGAGTGAGATTTTTAGTTAAGTTTTGAAGTTTTAGTTGATTTAGTAGTTTAGGTGATTTAGTTGATTTCGGTAGTTAGTTGATTAGTTGATTTGAGTAGTTAAGTTGATTTGGTTCGAATGGTTTCATTAATTACTTAGGTTTTGATGGTTTTGATTGTTCGAATGGTTTGGTTTGATTTGGTTGGTTGAATGCGTTTAGTAGCTTGGTCTGATTACTTAAGCTTTATAATCGTTATTTCTTCAGGTTTTCCTTGTTACTGGCTTATTTCTTTAGTTGAGAGTTGAGGTCCTATTAATTGCTTGGTTGAAATTTTCTAAATCAAGTATCTCCCTAAGTTTAGGTAATGTTAGTTTTAGAAATTTCAATGACCTAAATCTTTTCCGTTGTCCTCGAGGACACGACCCTCAAATACGACAGCGAAAGTTGTACGCTTGCGACTCTTTTGTTTATCACTTAAAATATCCTAATAAGTTTTTGGCGCCGTTGCCGGGGACGACGGCATGAGATTAGGCCATATTTTTATTTTCTTGGCTCCTTTCTTATTCGTTGCTTTGATTTGTCAATTTCGTTATTAGTTGTGATTTGGTTTATTAGTTGTTTTTTGTTTAAATTGATTTGTTTTGTTCATTTCGTAACTTTATTATTAGGTTACCTAGATCTCATTTTACTTTCTTTATTTTTTGCATCGTTTTACTTAGTTTAGTCATTTCGTGAAAATTTTCAAAAATCCAAAAAATTTGGAAAAGCTAAAATCAAAAAAAATTAGCAAAACCTTCAAAAATCACTGAAAAATGGGAAAAGCCTAAAATTCAAAAAAATTAGAAAAACTTGAAAACCACAAAAAAATTTGAAAATCCAAAAACCCACAAAAATTGAAAATTGAAAACCCCTAAAAATTGAAAAATTCTAAAAACTTTAAAAACTTCAAATGCCAGTTTTCTATTTCCCGCAATATGAGTAAAAATCCAAAAAGGCTTAATGATTATCGTGCTCAACTAAATCATAATTTTTAAAAATGGATAATTGGTGAGGTCATTACTGTGTGTCTAAATGTTGAGCCAAGGTGTTATGTTTAGTCAATTTGTTCTGGAGCTTTAATAGAATTGTTATCTAAAACTCAAAATGAAGTTTGGGATTTCTTTGAAAAATTAACTTGGGAAACCTATGTATTTGAACAAGCTAACGAACCTTTTAAATACCAACTCATAGAGAGCATGATTTTCAGGCTAATTCTTATCCTTCAGACCACTTTGTGAATTTATATGACCCATCTTATTCTTATATACCTCCTGTTTTGTGCGACTATTGTGAATCTCCTTATTATGATTCTTATACTTGTCCTTTTCGTGCTTATGTTGATGCTATATATGCAAGTTTTGAAAAGAAGATTAATGAACTGACTGATCAAATGATAGAGACCATGAAAGTGAGAATTACTGCTTATTCTCAACCTTTTAACCAAACTAGGTAGACTTATAGTGAGATTGATTCTATTTTAGGATCTCCTAAACTTGACATTAGTCTCTATGATGATTTTGAACCCTCTTATTCTGCTATGACTGAGTTGAATGAACACATGCCTTTGCCTAATCTAGAACTAGAGAGCGACCTCCCTACGTCTCTATCAACAAACCTTGCATCCCTCACTAGCTCACCCAAAGATTTCACTGAAGATATCTTAGTTTATGTCGACCTACCCACCACTTTGAACGACTTTTGTGAATTTGATGCGGGTGAACGATCTGATACTGCTAGTGAGTTAGATATAAGCATCACACTTGAAGTTGAGCCTCATGATGTAGATGATTCGAAAGATATTTCACAGAAGTTATGTAATGAGGTAACTGAACTCACTATTTTGGACTTTGATGATGATATTCTTCATGTAGAATATAAATCTTTTTCATATGGGCTAGATGTTACTAAAGGTCTTGATCTTGGTGTTCATGTCAAATATGAATCATTCTATTTTGATCCCATCATTCCTGATCTTCTATTTGAATTAGATGATAATATTCTATCTGTAGAATATAAATCTTTTTCTTGTGAGTTTGATATCCATGGAAGTTCTGATGATGGTGTTTGTGCTAATTATGAGTCCTTCTCTTTCGACTTCATCCAAATTGACTTCCTTTTTTAAATATTACAAGTCTAAATTTGTTGAGTCTGAGATCATTGCCACTAAGAATTTTACTTTAGACTAGACTCATTCGCATATTAGACTTAATAGACTTGTGAATCTTACACCCATTCTTTTGCCTAGATTGCTCGTTCATACTGATATAGTTTCTAGGCGAATGACCTCAATACTGGCTTGTTCCAAGTATGTTCATTTCCTTTCTGATTGGGCCTAACTACTTGATAAGTTGAAGTAGGCACTTACTTGTACTTTATTGGCTATGTGGATGTACTCTTTTTGGTTCCAGCTCACTACTTTTCACCGTTGCTATATTATTGAGAGTTGGACATCTTTGTTTGATAAGCTATTACGTGCTTTAACGAGTTTTGATTTGAGTAGCAGTTTTTAGGTTATTATGGAGTGGCTTATGTTCCATAAGCCTTATTTGCATAATCTTCGTGAGGCATAGTTTAGGTACAGCCTGTATCCAACCTAGTATGATCGTTCCACCCTCCCTTCTTCTTTTTCATTTCTTTTCTTTCTTTTTTTGTACTTAATTGTGAATATTTAGGACTGTGAATATATAGGTGATCAATCTTGAGGAGCAATTTGGGATTTGATGAGCCGTGTGGTTTATGATCACCCTTGGTTGTGTTCTGATTTTGTGAATACTTGTTAGTTGTGGATATCTAGGGTTGTTTTTATGTTTCACTTTGTTTTGTTTCTTTAGTTTGGTGATTTTTGGGTTTTTCTTTGGTTTAGTTATTGTTTGATAGTTTCCTTTTGTTCCCTTTTTGGTGTTTCAGTGACTTTGTTTTGGTCTTTCCGTTTGTTCTTCTTTTCTTTTGCCCTTTGTCTCGTTTTAGGTTTCTTTTGGTTTATTTTGGGATTTAGTAGGTCCTTGGTTTTGGTTTTGAGTTTATTTTAGTGAATATGTGTGTTTTGGTCTAGTTTTGTTTTGTTTTGTTTGGTTTTGGTTTTTGTTTGTTTTAGTTTAGAATGTGTTTTGTTTTGCTTTCTTTGTTCTTTGGCGATTTTAGTTTTTGGTTTTTGTAAATATGTGTGTTTGCTTTGGTTTTAGTTCTGATTTTTAATTTTCAATTTGGTGATTTTGTGTTTGGTTTTGTTTGTGATCTTTCTTTGTGTCCTAGATTGTACATATTTGTGATTTTGTGTTAGTTTTACAATTGTATAGCTTATGTGCTTGCTTTTTAGTGCCTTAGTTCCCATAATGAGGACATTGTGAAGTTTTGGTGTGGGGGTGAGGTGGCCCATTTTTTTTTGAGAAATCCAAAAAGATTTTGGTTTTGTTTTTAGGAATGTTTGTACTATGTCTGATTAGCTTGAATCCCCTGTGCTTTGGTTATTAGCTTGTATGTGAGCAGGAAGTGCATGATAGGTCTCCAGCCTCAGTTTGTCATTCTAAGCCCTAATTCTAACTCCAACTGTTCATTATAGATGTATAATCCATTCCTTGTTTATTCTTTCATCATCATCTTAGGTCTTAGGCATCTATGAATGATTCTCCCACTTGCTTATGACATGATTACTTGGAAAATTGATGAATGAAAATAATGAATAAAGAAAAGAAAAAGAGATGGAATAAAATTTGGAATAACAAGTATCTCTTTAAAGCATGCGCTACTGGACGTTATCCTTTGAGACACGTGCTATTGGGTGTTACCCTTTCAGGTAATACTGCGATTGGAAAAGCTTGCTTCCAATGCTAATATGTCAATAATGTAGTTGTGTTAGTCAAGTAAAATTGAGTATGATTTTGGTAAATCTAAACCTTGGGATGATGATGCAGTTGTACACGAGCACTAGGATGGATTCAGAATCTTGATGTATACTGGGGTGAAAAATTAGTGCTCTGATGTCATTTATGGGATAGAGGACTTTGAAGTACGTTTTGTATATATGCAAGTCAATAACTTGATTACATGGGTGATTTATTTGATTAGAATGTGTACATATCTTTCCCTAATTTTGTACATATTAGCTTTGAGGAAAAAAATCAAAAAGATTTTCCTTTGTTTTTGAAATACTTTTTGTGGGTATTTCACTTAAAAACCCTCACGATACCTCACTCATCCATTTAGGAGACTGAGGGGTTTAAAGGGCTTGTTGCATACGCTAAATGCAACTGTGATTTCTAGACAGTGAGTTAGGATTTTCTTTTTCTTATTTTTCATTTTCTTAGTTCA
>NCQV01064049.1:14579-24808 GCA_002740545.1 Lophocereus schottii
TGTGAGGGTATTTATTCGTGCTAAAAATGTATCATTTTTAAGGTACTTTTACACCTGTTTTATACTTGTTATAATCGTTATTTTTAGGTTTCTATTTGATTTTATTTTATTTTGTAAGTTTTGAACAAAACGAGAATAAATGTGAAAAAATGCTAGAAAATGATGGAAAAATGACGGAAATGTCAGAAATGAAGATTTGGGCCGACTTGACTTGAACACAACCCAAAAGCCCATTATCTTGTTTAGCCCAAAAGAAAGAAGAAAAAGAAAAAATATATATAATAAACCAAAATTTCCCCCAGCCCCACGTGCAAAACACGTGATCTCAATCCCCCCCTTAATCTTCTCTCATTTGTTATTTCTTCTTTTCAGTCCCCAACCCCCGACCCCTCACACCATCTTCTTCACCTGCACCTCATCTCTTCTTTCTCCCTCTTCAATCTCCATCTCTCTCTCTTCTCGACGCATCATCAACCATGCCACTTCCATCCGAATTTTGCGCAGCAAACTCCAATGCATCACCAGCGCAGCATCATTCCCACCGTACACGAGATCTGCGAATCGAAGGGTTGAGGATCCAAGAGGGTTAGGTTAGGTTTAATTTCAGCTTTGGGTTTAGTTTTAGCTTTAATTTTTGTTTCTGTTCCAGTTATTTGATTTTGGAGTAAATTTTGGTTTTAAGGTTTGATGTTAGAATGGGTTTTGGGTTCGAATTTCGAGTTTCCCAGTTGTAATTCACAGTTTCAATCTATTCTTGTACAAATTGGATGTTGGTTTCGTGAAATTTTGATGCAACCACCTCTCCTCAATTTGCCCTGTTTGTCTTCTTTCTCTATTCCTGAACTCGAAGCTGATGATGGTGAATATGCCATTATTAGCAAGCTTGAAAGCTCATGTATGGTTGTTTTGGGTTGAAATTTTGAAGTCCCTGCCTCTGTTTCAGGTTTTGGTTCATTGCTCTATTTCTTTGCCTTCGAATCCTTCTCCCTTGTTATCGATATTTGCCTTGACTGATAGCTCTAGTTCTGTTAATCTGGCTGGATGTTGCTCAAGTCTGATTCTGTTGGTTAAAGTTGAGTTAGCATTGCAAATTTTGGATTTGGTAAATTGCATCTGTCTGAGCTTTTCCTTTGTGTTTTTGAGGTGATGCTTGAGTGAGATTTTTAGTTAAGTATTGAAGTTTTAGTTGATTTAGTAGTTTAGGTGATTTAGTTGATTTTAGTAGTTGGTTGATTAGTTGATTTGAATAGTTAAGTTGATTTGGTTTGAATGGTTTTGTTGAGTGCTTAGGTTTTGATAGTTTTGATTGTTCGAATGTTTTGGTTTGATTTGGTTGGTTGAATGCGTTTAGTAGCTTGGTCTGATTACTTGGGTTTTATAATGGTTATTTCTTCAGGTTTTCCTTGTTACTGGCTTATTTCTTCAGTTGAGAGTTGAGGTTCTATTAATTGCTTAGTTGAAATTTTCTAAATCAAGTATCTCCTTAGGTTTAGGTAATATTAGTTTTAGAAATTTCAATGACCTAAAGCTTTTCCGTTGCCCCCGAGGACACGACCCTCAAGTACTACAGCGAAAGTGGTACGCTTGGGGCTCGTTTGTTTATCACTTAAAATATCCCAACAAGTATATAAGATATAAGTAGGAAATTATGATAATCAGTACTGGTAAAATCATTATAAGAAGTTGGATCATTAAAAACAAGCATATTTCTTATTTAGACCCTTAAAATAGCTTATTTGCATAAATACACCCAATTCAGGGATCTTTCTGTAATTTTTGAGAATTTTTGTCTAAAAGAAAAAAGGTGTGAGGTGTTAAAAAATTAAAACAATTCCTGAAGGTAGTTGAAAATTATTATTATTAGGTAAGGGGTTAAAAAGTTATTTCAAAAAAAATCAAGGTCGATGAAAGTGATTGTTTTTAAATTTAATTATAGAAAAAGTGCCCAACCTAGCTGAAACGTGAACCAATAACAAAATCAACGCTAAATTTCCGATTTCCAATAGCCATCGAATCCTCGGAAACCTTCATGATTGTTGGACCCCCCAAATTTTCATATATTTGCGTCCTGCGGCTGATTCTCACCACCTCCTTCAAATTCCAAGCACTTTACCAAAACCCATACAAAAAATTGGGAAATTTTTCAAAATCAGCAAGTATTTTTCTCTACTACTGTAACTTGAATTGAAACTATTTTTTTATGTTCGCTATAAATCTAATTGAAAGAAAGAGCAAAGCTTAAATTTTGAAGGAAGTTTACCTTGACTCACGGATCGGGAGTTCCATGACTTTTGGAATAAGCTTCATTAAAAACATATTATAAGAATTTTTTTTTTTAGATATTCAGCCTAATATAATATTAGACTATTGTTAGGTGCATGCTTCGTATGGATTGTTATAATTTTCTTGTTGAACAAATCACCATGCGATAAATCAACATATTTATAATAAATATATTGTTGGGCAAAACTTTTACTCATGTCTTCCAAAATAAATTAATATTTTGACAAATATAGTCTAGAAAGTCAATTATTTTTTGTTAATAACTAAAGTATACACAGCTAAACCCATGGTGTTCGTCAATCTAATTTACGAAAGAGGTAATTTTAATTGTACTTATTTGTAACTGATTATTTAAAATATTTAATGAATTTATTTTTATTTAATTGTGAATGTACCAATCCCATTGATTTATACTAAGTCTTGAAGTACTACTTGCATTCATTCCAATTATTCTTGAATTACTACATATTTACTAAATGACATCTCCTTTGTTATTGCTATTAATCAAAGTATCATTCATTAAAAAATTAAAATATCTCTTAGTTACAAAGTTTCACTAAAAAAATGCATCCATGCATGCATAATAAGTTAAAAGAAGAAGCCTCAATTACAAATATCCATTAGGTGCAAAAGTTTGATTTAAAAAATTCAAAATCATCAATTAATATCATCAAAATGCTAAGGAGAATCAAAGAGTTCCTAGTCGTTATGCACATTCTTAATTAATATTAGGATTATGACTAAAACTAAAACCCTTTCTTTAGCGATCTAAAATGTTTGTAAATATATATTATGAACTATAATAAAATAGTTATTTTCAATCCTATTTCTAAACAATGGCATTTATATATTCTTGACCCATGATTTTATCATTTTTATTTTTATGATATTAAGATTATGAATGCAAGATTTGTGTAAGGTTCTAAAAAGATCTCACTCCTATAAAAAAGGGGGGTGGAGAAACTAAACTTGTTGATGCAGACCAAGGGCCGAAACAAGACCCTCATCCAGGACTAGAGAAGAATTTGTTGTTTAGTCACCAACAAGGCCTATTCTGTGAGGCAATGCAACTCAATTTGGAGGCCACCTTAGGGAGATCTTTGTTTTGCTAGACACCCTAGCATCACTGCTAGCCAAGCCAAGTCTTTTGTGGCTCACACAGCAACCTTAGTTTAGTACAGTTTAATAAATACAACCTGCAGCCAACATGTTTGAGGTTCTTTTGTGCTTACCTCTAGCAACTCAATCATGCCAAAGGAATCTAATCCCTTTTGATCAGTATCCTAACTCATTTATCAGCTCATATTCAGCTCTTAAATGATAAAGGTTACTTGAATTTATCATGGGGTTTAATCCTAGTAGAAGTAATCTAGTAGCAGGTCAGCAGCAGCAGCAATTTAAGGGAGAATTTTATCCCCCTAACTTAACAGCTCGTTTTGGTCAATCTAAGGGCTTGGAAATGTGTCCAAATATTTATCCAAAAAGGCCCTAAAGTTGCAGATTCAGCTCCCTTAGCATCTGCTTTTATCCAGCTTCAGAATGCAAGAATTACCCTTTTATCCCTTGGATTTCAGGGTGTTGTACTTGACTGGCAGACCGAGATTATCTCAAGATAATCATCTGCAAACTCATCCCAAAGCCATCATTAGCAAGTGCTTTGATGCTATTAATGGTTGACACCTCAATAATGGAGATAAGCAAAGGGTTTAGGTGTCAAGAATCTAGCCAGCTGCTGTTTTAGGCTAGTTTAAGTCATTTAGTGTTTTCTTAATTTGGCCAGAATCAGTTGTGGTCATTGATCTTTTGATTTTAGCCAAGTATTTAAGGCTTGTCTTTAATTGTAACACTCAGATTATGTTGAATGAAATTCCCCTTTGCTGGTTCAAGCAAAAATCCTCTTAAATCTCTCCAATTTTAGCCTGCTCAGGTGGTGTTTGAGAGTGATTCTTAATCTAATCTCCTGGTGCATTCTGCTTTAAGGGATTAGTGGTGAATCTTTGCAGTTCTGGTTGGTGGATTTACTTCCTTTATGCCAGTTCATATCTTCCATGTTGAGTTGCTAGCTTGTTGTTAAATCAGGCTTGCAAGTTTCAGCATACATCAGCTGGCATCAGAGCCCAACTTGATTCTTGGTGAGTTGCTTCTGTTACTCTTTGCTGCTTTCTCTCCTAGTTTTGTTCATCTGTTGTTCAAACACAAAAGAACCCTGTTAGACCAAACAGAAGTCCAGCCACAAAGAACCAAACTCCTCAAACACCCACAGCATTCTGATTTCCTTACCCAGTAGCATGACAGAGAGGGAAAACACTTCCTCTCCACCTCAGCAACCTGTGAGAGTTTCTAGAGGTCTCTCTCTGGAACAGGCTTATGAGTTTAGGAGAGATAGAGCTATTCTGAAAATGGAAGAAAGCATCAGAACCCTTATAACTCATATTCAACAACTCATGAATCAGCCTAGAGGAAGAGAAAGGGAACCACCTCAAGACCTTCCTGGAGGTTCTGATTCCCCTCCTGATTCTCAATGTGGCAGTGAATCTTTCACTGGAGATGCTACGCTAGGAGAAAGAGAATGCATAGAGATGACCTTAAGGACCTCAGAATAGAGGCCCTTGAATTTGATAGAAGTTTAAGGCCTGAAGATTACTTGGCATGGGTTCAGGCAATGGAAAGAATTATAGAAATCAAAGGCTATTCTGGAGAAAAAGCCTTCAAGTTTGCTGTTTCGAAGCTAAAGCAATATGCTTCGCTATGCTATGAGAATCTGAAGAGAACCAGGCCTTGGAAGGCAAGCCTAAGGTTAAAACTGGGGTGACACTGAAAAAGCATATGGATAAGAGGTTCTTGCCAGCCACCTACAAGCAAGAGCTGTACCTGAAAGTCACTTCCTTGTATCAAGGGAGTATGAAGGTTGAAGAGTACATCAGGGAATTTGAGCAGTTACAGATCAGATATGCCTTGAGGGAAGAACCTAAACAAACCATTGCCAGGTTTCTCAAAGGTTTAAACTCTGCCATTTTAGAGAGGGTTGTGCTGCAACCTTTCTGGACATTTGAAGATGCCTGCAAGCTAGCTTTTAAGGTGGAAAAACAGTTTAAGTCCAGAAGACCTTACTCTACTACCCCTCCTAAACCTGCTGTGCCAGTGAAACCCTTCAATTCATACAAGCCACAACCTGCCCCTAAGGATGACAAGGGAAAGGGAAAGGAGGTTGCCAAAGACCTTCCTAAAAGTCAAAAGAAGTATTTCAAGTGCCATGGCTATGGCCACTTTCAAGCAGATTGCCCCAACAAAAGGGTACTCACAATCAGAGAAATTAAAAAGCTGGATCACATGGAGGTAGAAGAGGATGAAGAAGAAGACTCGGCTGAAGAGGGTGAAACCTCTTACCTACCACCTGAAGAAGGTGAGAAGCTCATGATTAGAAGGGTCCCTCATGCCACTGAAGCCCCACCTGAAGCCAACCAAAGAGAGCAAATATTCCACTCCAGATGCAAGATAGCCAACAAGACATGCAACTTGATTATAGATGGGGGTAGCTGCACTAATGTAGCTTCTATTGAAATGGTCAGCAAAATAAAGCTGGCCACCATCAGTTACCCTAGACCGTATACCTTACAATGGCTCAAAAAGGGCAATGAGGTAACAGTTTCCAAGCAAACTTTGGTCCCTTTTTCAATTGGTGAATATCAAGATGAAGTTCTATGTGATGTCTTGCTAATGGATGCTTGCCATTTGCTCCTAGGCAAACCTTGGTATTTTGATAGGGATGTCATTCACCATGGCCAGTCCAACACTTATTCCTTCGGACTGAAGGGTAAGAAGATGACACTGACCCCTTTACCCCCTAACCAAACACAAAAACCTAAAATTGGGAGAGTTATGCATAAGGAGAGTGCCTTACTTCTCAATACGGGAAGAGTGGAAAGGGCTATTACCAAGGGAAAACCTGTGTTTGTTGTGCTAATACTGGAATCTGCTCCTAACTCAGAAACAGCAACCCTACACCCTTCTGTTCAGCCCTTAATGAGGAATTTCAAGATGTTTTTCCCCAAGACTTACCCCCTAGCCTCCCTCCTAAAAGGGGTATAGAGCACCAAATTGACTTACTTCCTGGAGACCTATTACCTAACAAACCTACCTACAGATGTAACCCAACTGAAACCAAGAAGCTGCAAAGGCAAGTTCAAGAGCTGATTGATAGGGATTATGTGAAGGAAAGCATGAGTCCATGCTCAGTCCCAGCCTTATTGTTGCCAAAAAGGATGGTAGCTGGAAGATGTATGCAGACAGTAAGGCCATCAACAATATTACAATCAAATATAAGTACCCTATCCCTAGACTTGATGATATGTTGAATGAGCTGCATGGTTCTAAGATCTTCTCCAAGATAGATTTAAGAAGTGGCTATCATCATATTAGAATGAGAGAAGAGGATGAGTGGAAAACTGCTTTTAAAACAAAACAAGGGCTTTATGAATGGCTTGTCATGCCATTTGGATTATCTAATGCACCTAGCACCTTCATGAAGTTAATGAATAAAGTGCTTAGGCCTACATAGGTCTGTTTGTGGTTGTATATTTTGATGACATACTTGTATATAGTAAAACTAAATTTGATCACATTCAACACCTTAAGCAAGTTTTCACCACCCTTTGAAGCCAAAAACTGTATGGAAAGTAGGAGAAATGTGAATTCTTAGTGCCAAGGGTTGTCTTCCTTAGATATGTGGTTTATGTGAAGGTATTCAAGTGGATGAAGCTAAGGTTAAAGCAATCAAAACCTGGCTAGTACCTAACTCAGTCACTGCAGTCAGAAGCTTCCAGGGGTTAGCTTCCTTCTACAGAAGGTTTATCAAGGATTTCAGTACAATCATGGCTCCTCTTACTGAATGTATGAAGAAGGGTAGCTTTTCTTGGCTTCCAGCAGCACAGAAAGCTTTTGAAACCATCAAGAAGAGGTTATGTGAAGCACCAGTCCAAGCCTTGCCCAACTTTGAAGAATTATCTGAGGTAGAATGTGATGCCAGTGGGGTGGGCATTGAAACTGTTCTTACACAACTCAAGAAGCCCCTGGCCTACTTCAGTGAAAAGCTTAGTGGCCTAAAACTCAACTACTCAACCTATGACAAAGAATTCTATGCCATAGTGAGAGCTTTGAGTCACTGGAGTCACTACCTGAAGCCTAAGGCTTTTGTCCTGCATTCAGATCATCAAGGATTGAGGTACCTTAATAGCCAACCTAAGCTCAATGCCAGGCATGCCAAATGGGTAGAGTTTCTGCAAGCTTTCAGCTTTTCTGCCAAGCACAAGAAGGGAACTGAGAATGTAGTAGCAGATGCACTCTCAAGAAGATATGCTTTGATCTCTGTTCTAGGTGCAAAACTAGTGGGATTGCAGTCCATTCAGGCCTATTACCTTAAAGACTCAGCTTTTCAAGAGTTAGTCAGCAACACTCCAGCTCAAGGGCCTCATGTAATGCAAGATGGATTTTTATTCAAGGGGAATAAACTGTGTATTCTAGCATGTCCATTGAGGGAGTTGCTGGTGAGAGAGGCCCATGGAGGGTCACTTGCTGGGCATTTTGGAATGAACAAGATCTTGGATATTATGAAGGAGCACTTTAATTGCTCAAAAATGGGGGAAGGTGTGCACAGGGTGGTGTCCAGGTGCTCCATTTGCCATAAAGCCAAAAGCCAGTTCCATCAAGGTCTTTACACAACCCTTCCTGTCCCATTAAGGCCTTGGGAAGATGTAAGTATGAATTTTGTTGTTCCTTTACCTAGAGCACAGAGGGGTAAAGACTCAGTCATGGTGCTGGTAGACAGGTTCACCAAAATGGCTCATTTTGTGGCATGTCACAAGGCTGATGATGCCTCTTACATTGCTGATTTGTACCTTAGAGAAATCATCAGACTACATGGAGTCCCCAAGACCATTGTAAGTGATAGGGACACCAAGTTTTTATCCCCTTTTTGAAGACGCTTGTGGCATCTGTTGGGTACCAAGCTCTTATATGGCACAGCTTGCTATCCTTAAACTAATGGCCAAACTGAGGTAACCAACAGGACCTGTCCACCCTCCTTAGAACCATGGTCCAGAAGAACTTGAAGGAATGGGATATTAAGCTGCCTCATGCTGAGTTTGCTTACAACATAACATCAACTAGAGCTACTGGTTATTCACCTTTTGAGGCATTGTATGGGATTAACCCTCTGACCCCTATTGATCTTATTCCTCTACCTACTGACTGTAAGGTCACTTTTGAGGCTGAAAAGAGGGCCAAAGAAATGAAGAAGCTTCATGAACAGATTAGAGCACACATTGAGAAGGTTAATGAAGCCTACAAAGCTAAGGCCAACTACAACAAGAAAGGCATGGAGTTTTAGCCTAGGGACCTTATTTGGTTGCACCTCAAAAATGAGAGGTTCCCCACCAGGAGGAAAAGCAAGTTGGTGGCTAGAGGGGATGGACCTTTCAAGGTTCTAGCTAGGGTGGGAGCCAATGCATACAAATTGGAACTTTCAGGGGACATAGCTGTTTTAGCCACCTTCAATGTGGGTGATCTAAGTCCTTATATAGAGGATGAAATTGACTTTGATGATTTAAGGGAAAATCCTCTCAAAGGAAGGGAGGATGATGCAGACCAAGGGCTAGAACAAGACCCTTATCCAGGACTAGAGAAGAATTTGCTGCTCAATCACCAACAAGGCCTATTCTGTGAGACAATGCAACTCAATTTGAAGGCCACCTTAGGGAGATCTTTGCTTTACTGGACACCCTATCATCACTGCTAGCCAAGCCAAGTCTTTTGAGGCTCACACAGCAGCCTTAGTTCAGTACAGTTTGATAAAGACAACCTGCAGCCAGCATGTTTGAGGTTCTTTTGTGCTTACTTCCAGCAACTCAGTCATGCCAAAGGAATCTAATCCCTTTTGATCAGTACCCTAACTCAATCATCAGCTCATATTCAGCTCATAAATGATAAAGGTCATTTGAATTTATACTGGGGTATAATCCTCGTAGCAGCAGGTCAGCAGCAGTTTAAAGGAGAATTTTATCCCTCTAACTTAACGGCTCGTTTTGGTGAATCTAAGGGCTTAAAAATGTGTCTAAATATTCATCCAACAAGGCCTTAAAGTTGCAGATTCGGCTCCCTTAGCGTCTACTTTTATCTAGCTTCAGAATGCAAGAAATACCCTTTTATCCCTTAGATTTCAAGGTGCTTTACTTTACTGGCAGACCGGGATTATCTCAAGATAATTAACTGCAAACTCATCCCAAAGTCATCATTAGCAAGTATTTTGATGCTATTAAGGGTTGACACCTCAATAATGGAGATGAGCAAAGGGTTTAGGTGTCAAGAATCCAGCTAGCTGCTGTTTTAGGCTGGTTTAAGTCATTTTCTATTTTCTTAATTTGGCCAGAATCAGTTGTGGCCATTGATCTTTTGATTTTAGCCAAGTATTTAAGGCTTGTCTTTAATTGTAACACTCAGATTATGCTGAATGAAATTCCCCTTTGTTGGTTCCGGCAAAAATCCTCTCAAATCTCTCTAACTTTAGCTTGTTCAGGTGGTGTTTGAGAGTGATTCTTTATCTAAGGGATTAGTGGTGAATCTGTGCAGTTTTGATTGGTGGATTTACTTCCTTTATACCAGTGCATATCTTCCATATTGAGTTACTAGCTTGCTGTTAAATCAGGCTTGCAAGTTTCAACATACATCACTTGTCATCTTAATAACATTTCCAATACCTCAACAGCCATCTAGTCATTTTTTATGTATCCCTATGATAATAGTACTAAATCAATAAATTATCCAACACTCAAAACATAATGAGAGTAATAAATTTCTTTGAAAAAAATAGTATAAGTATACACAACAACAACAACTCTCAGTATGGGTTCCGCTTTCGCGGGGTCTGGGGAGATCCAACTGTAGGCAACCTT
>NCQV01064072.1:7213-27387 GCA_002740545.1 Lophocereus schottii
TAAATCCTCCTAAGATGAACTTTCTTAAAGGCGAAAATCCTCCAAAGGCGAATTTGTCTTGATTATTAGTTAACGTTTGAATGTCTTATCCTTTTGGGTATATCAACGAGTTAACATTGAATTCTCAAAGGAGATTTACATCGCCTATGTGACCAACTTGAAGAAGGCTATATAGCACACATCAAGCAATAACACAATCTTTTTTTTTTTCATGCTTTTATAGGTTTGTCATTTGAAATGTCGGATGCTTCAAGCTTTGGATTAACTAGATCATATTCTCTATGACTTGCCATGAGCAATACGAAAAAAAATTTTCTCATCCTTGAAGAGGTCCAGCTTGGGTGACTTTACTTGGTTTTCTTGCCCCTGGATGGCTTGCCCGCGTGGCTCTGCCTTGGGTGACTTTCCCTATTATAAAGATGGAGATCACCTTGTTGTCGTCATCAACTTGAATAAGGACGCCCTATAATATGTTGCTGTTACCCCCCAATTTGAAGGAGGAGGCTTACGTTGCCGCTACTACCAACTAGAAGGAGGATGCTATGTTGTCATTGTTACCAACTTGAATTGAAGGAAGCATGTGTTATCGCTGATGCTAACTCGAAAGAGGAGGTGGACATCTTAAACAAGGATGCTCTAGCACTATTATCACCAAGTCAAAGGAAGAGACATATGTCACCATTGCCCCCAATTTGAATGAGTTTTAAGAATTTACAACACTTTTATGACAATTTAAAGTCAGCGTAGATGACATAAATGTTTGCTAAATGAATTAAGAGTCAGCAATGTCGATCATTTGGCGGTCTTGAACTTTGAAGACTTAGGCTCTTCTTAAACTTCAAAGACTTAGGAGTCTTAAGCTTTGGATGAATTTCGATGACTTTGGCATCTTAAACTTTGAAGACTTAGGAGTCTTCATTTTCGATGACTTGGAGTCTTCAATTTCGGTAACTTGAGAGCCTTGAACTTGGAAGACTTAGTTGTTTCTAATTTTTATGACTTGAGAGTCTTTGTCTTCGATGACTTGTAAGTCTTTAATTTTGATGACTTGAGAGTCTTTATCTTCAATGACTTGTGGCTCTTAAACTTGGGAGACTTAAGAGTCTTTAATGTTGATAACTTGAGAGTCTTTGTTTTCGATGACTTGTGAGTCTTGAACTTGGGAGACTTAAGAGTCTTTGATTTTGATGACTTGAGAGTCTTCATCTTCAATGACTTGTGAGTCTTAAACTTAAGAGACTTAAGAGTCTTTAATGTTGATGACTTAAGTGTCTTTGTCTTTGATGACTTGTGGGTCATTGAATTCACTTCAAAGTTTATAATTTTGTTCATTCGATAGTCTTTAGGCGACTTGGAAGTCTTTAACTTAGTGGCTTGAGCGTCCTGTGGGTGACTTGATAGTCTGTGCTAACTTGAAAGTCTAGAAGCTTGGACTCGAAAGTCTTAAGGGTGACTTGAGAGTCAAAATTGTTTTACAACTTAGGAGTCTTTAAGAGTCAAAGTTATTTTCCGACTTGAAAGTCTGCATCCTAGATGCTGATTTTGGGTTGCTCTTCTTGCAAAGCATTTTCCTATATGATCCTAATAGACGATGAATTAGATTCTTCGGTGTCTTCTTCATCTAATATGATCTTTCCTTCCTTTGCAAGTTGCAGGACTTGCCTCCTGAATGCCTTCCACTTCTCTATAGGATGACTGATGATCCTGTGATACATGCAATATTTGGGATCATTAGTTCTTCCAATTTCTTCAAGATATCTTGACTTTGAGAGTTCTATAAGCCCTTTCTCGAGACGTTTGTGAAGAATTTTTGGAGCATCAGACTCAGAATAAGGACATTCACTCTCTTCAGAGCCTCTAAATATAGAGTTTCTATTTCTTGATGATGCCATTAATTGACCATGATCGACTCGTCTTCCATAGTAGGCTATTATAAGCTCAACATCATGAGCTCATATTGCTAATCCTTGGAAAGTCTTGGGCTTGTTTATCTGCAAAGCATATAAGATATCCCATCCATTCCTTGAGCACACATCTCAATAGCAGAAGATTTAGGCAAGTGATCCTTGCACTTCAATGAGAGAGCACGCAAACGATTGATATAATCTATAACTGGCTCTTTATCCCCTTGCCTAGTGTTAGTCAACTCACTTATGGTGACCACACGGCGTGTGCTATAGAAGCGATTCAAGAATTCATTTTCCATTTGCCCCCAGCTATCAATGGATGCAGAAGCAAGGTCTGCGTACCAATCAAATGCAAGACCTTTAAGATCGCACGAATTGCTTTACTAAGAGGTCGCCAATCGTGCCAATGTTGTTGTAAGTCCTGATGCAGTGCGCCATATGCTGCTTCGGGTTCCCTTTGCCATCAAAATGATGAAATTTTAGAGGTTGGAATCCCTGATGCATCCGAAGCACATCAATCCTTTTTGTATAAGGCTTGCTATAACGATGAGTTCTGTGAGAACCTCCTTCTAGATGGGTCTTAACCGCATCTTCTATCAAGCTTGAATTTGCTCAATTAACATTGAAATCAGGGTTGAATCATTCTTTGGATTGGGGTCATTGTCAAACTCCTTGCTGCGACTAGACTCTTTACCAGAATCTTTACCACCTGAGCCTTTGTTTCAGGCTTCAGATGACCGCTTTTCCAGCTTCTTTTCAAATCAGCAATCTGCTTACTTTGATGCTTAGTTTGAGCATCCTTTTCTTCACTCCCCTTAGAGATTCTTTCTAGAGTTTCCGTCATATTTACCAATGCTTCATCCAAGTTGATAACCTCTATCACCATGACTGACATGAAGGTAGTGTTAGAGGATTCAACTTCAACTTGTGAGAATAGTGACTCCCTTGGAGAGGGTGAAGAATCACTACTACCATAGTCATCATCCTCCTCATCGGAAGGTTGGAAGACATTATTGGTGTAGGCTTGAAATTCATCCAGTCCACAGGTTTGAGTCTTCGCCTTATTGAAGACAGCAAGAGCTTTTAACTTCAAGTTAGGGAGAAATGAGGTTTGACTGACTCCATCAGCAAGCAAGTTGGAGCAAAATTTTTGAATTTTGTGTGACTACAAAATTGGAGTCACAACTTGTTGTTTTAGGGTGATAGAGGCAGCAACTTTGGTCATGCTCCTAGTCATCACTCCAATGCTTTAATTGTGAGATGCAATACTAGCCTTTGCGGATCCTTTCAGATGTAGATCCGATAGCTTCCTTCTTCGAAGATTGAAGGATCGCGTTTTCGGGAGTCATGTCTTCTTCAAAGGAATGTAGAACTTGTTTGCTTGGAGAAAGAGATGATAGGCAAAGATGTCCCACTGAGTATGCCAAAATTTGTAAACACAAATTTTAAGTCTAAGAGACAAGAAATATGGACAAATGTGATTTGTATTAATTTTAGAAGATATGGGTACAATCTCTGTATATTTTTTATAGTAAACAAATAAAAGTTATCTGATTTGATCTCTAATTTAGACTTGAAAGAGGATCTATTGACTTGAATCCCGATCGAGTTGATTGATTTGACTTCCTTTGAATGAACTTTAATGGATTTGATCTTGAGAGATGGCCTAAGAGGCTTAATCTCAATTAAGACGAGTTTTCTTTGATCTTCGATGGTAGATGGCATGTGCTTTGATGGTGCTTGTTGTCTTCCTTTAGAGAAATTAGCCCTTTGAGTCTTCTGAATGCCTTTGGAGTGAATGAATCTTCCCCACCCCCCGCGCCCCGCGAATAGGAGAGAGTGATGTTCTATTTTAGGAAAACCATACTAGGGTTTCAAACTTGGTTCTCTTCTTGGATCGTTAACTGGGCCCTTGACATTTGACTTGATAGCCATTTGTGTCATGACTGGCAATCATTTGGGCTGTGACTTAGAAGTCATTTTGTCCTGTTTATTTAAATAAAATAAATTAATTAAACAGGCTAAACCGAAATAATTAATTTATATTTATTTCTGGTGTGGCACATTTTAGTAAAATTTTAGTGCCTACCATTATCTTGTCTCTCTACTTCCTAACCGTTAGCAGCATTGCATTATTGTTAATTAGAGGAAATAGAGTGAAGTTAGTATCATGTGAAGCATCATAATCATGACAATAATATATTGAATGATAATTATCAAGAAAGCTATAAATAATTGAAGTAAGCAAAATGAAATGTAAATTGAATTGCAAGTACTTTATGCCACATGTAAAATGAAGTGCTGTTTATAAATAAATTCATTCCATCAAAATTGTAAAAACTTTGTAACCAAACACTATAATGTAATTACTATCCCATTCAATTACATTGAAAATTGCATTACATGATTGACAGATTGCGTTACTTCCAACCGAGCACCACATTATAGTATAGCACTAGTACTTAAAATGCACTCACTCTGCGCATGCATGCTATCCACAATTATGCATTGCCCTTATAGTTATAAATGTAAAAGTACTTCTCTGCACACCTAATGAACAGGCTTTTAGAACTATTGTTGGGGAGTTAGGGGTTTCGATATCGAACCTTAATTGAGTATATAAGGCTAGGCTATTTCTTTTCAAAAAATTCAATGGAAATTTAAGAAAACAAATTGCTAAAAATTCGATAATCAAGCTGCCCTCATCATCATTTGCATAATTTGTAGACACTTTTCTCGATATATCACAATTAATTAAATGATCGTCCTTCACCTATGGCTCGACGATGCTTATGGCTCTAAAACCAAGTTCACTAGCATGAACCTCATTGTTGGACTAAGATAAACCTTAAGGAGTTTTAGCATGCATCTCTAGCTCCAACTTCCTATGGGCACCTCGTTGAGTACCTTTAACAGTAGAAGAAACACTAGACTCTTTCCCCAAGGAAAACACTTTAGTTTCCTTAAAGGTTGCGTACCTACTTTAATAATCTTTTTGGGATTCAGGAAACCAAAATGACATCACTTAGATTCAGAAGTATAACAAAGACACATGTATTTGACAACCCTAAAGACTAACTTCCCATCATTAACATAGGATAAAGTGAGGCATATAAAGATTGTTAAAATAGAGTAATCGATCAATAACATTACCTTAGCAAACTTTTTTTACAACTTTGAAGTCAACAGATGAATGTAGAGACTACCTAACAGAATAACAAGCCATTAAAATAGCCTCAGCCTAGAAATCATGCAATGGCATAATCCAATGTTAAATAGCATACTAGGTATCTCAAGACTACCTATGTTGATGTTATATAGCAGTCCATTTTGTTAGGGCTTCCCAACAAAACCAATATGGCTAACAATGTTATATATAGCATAACACTTATTGATATCTAACTTATATAGCACTAAACAACTATTAGTCTCAAACTTCTTGATCTTCATTCCGATCTAGTTCTCAATGAGGGTGATAAACATCTTTAATGTAGTAAACATCCCATAACTTTATCCTAAGTTCCCAAACTTCAAATGAGAAGTCATCAACTAATGTCCACACATAGCACTTTCTTGGAAGAAAAAGAACCTTTGTGGACCTTGTATATCAGAATGAATGTAATCTATGGTGCCCTAAGTATGGTGTTTAATTACTGAAAAACTAACTCCCTTTTATATCCCAAAAACACAATGATTGCAAAAGTTAAGTTTACCTATACCATGTATAACTCTCTTACTTAGGATAGTCAAGACTTTCTCACTCATATAACTCAGTCAGATATGCCATAAACAAGTGAGATGATCATCATCAGAATGAAAAACTTGTTAGTTGTCATAGTTAAGTGTTGTAGAAATTGAGGCGATAAAGCCTTAAGCCCTTCACTAAAAGCATAACACCCAAAGACACCTTTAGATTTCCATGTTTACCTCTACACCCATACTCATTAGATTGAAAGGCACCCAAGGAGTTCAGCTTATATTTCAAGTTAGGAATATGATGGTCTTTAGTCAAAGTTCTAACAATGCAATCATGGGTCTTGAAGAATTTAATTAGTGAAAGTCCTAACAGCACAAGAATGTTTCTTGATCTGAATAACACCGGCCAATTCTGACAACATCGCATTGGATGTTGTTATCAATAACAACAATGATAGAGTTACGAGGTTCATAGGTTAGAGACCTAATCCCTATGAGGGCACATATGACGAATCCATTCAGAATTTAAAACCCACTTAATTGAATTTCCTATTTTGGTCAAGGTAACAAGTAAAATGTGGCCATTAGACTCAATGTCGATAAGACCAATTTAAGTAGTTGTTTGGGTACTAAAAATGTCCATTTAAGCCCTTTTAAAACTCTTAGTTTGTACTGGTAATTGAGAGTATTTTTGGGTTTGATTTTATTTTTGTTTAATTTTGTAAAAATTAACAATTTGGTCAAATAATGAACAGGAAGAGATGATCGAGTGCAAGACTTAAGCCTTTGGGCCAGTTTCACCTTAGCCTAATTCATCCGACCCAAATTCAATCTACCACCAAAGCATTTGGTGAATTAGGAAAAGGTGAGTCGCAGTAGGCCACATGCAAGGATGGTCCAAGCCCAAACAAATAGCCCAACTCATGCCTTGATCTTTAGTCCAACTTATTTCAATCCTTTACCTATTGTCAGTTCGGGAACATCATCAACAAACTGGCCCATTTTTTCTTATATTTGGCTCTTTCTATCAATTGGGCTAGGCTTGGTTGTCCCCTATAGCCTAACTTGATCTCTGTGTTAACAAATCAACGCACAGCAACATCAAGTAAAAGCTTAATGATGCGCCTAGTCTATCACATGTGTCCAATGAATATTCCCGCATGTCTTGCCCAGCAATTCACCTAGCCCAATGCTCCATCCTAGATTCTTACCCTTTCCAAGAGGGTCAGCCTAATGGATTTCTATAGTGTTCTAATGCATGTAGCAAATGCACCACTTCCAACTTGATTCGCATCAAGTCAAGTAATAATCATAGGACCTATTTGTCTCATGAATTCACAAAGTTTCCTTTTTCCATTCAACTTACAAAATCAAGTAAGGCAGTCGGTTTTTCATTAGTGATCACTAAATTTGGAATTTTGCTGTAATCAGGAAAGTATCAAGGGTTAGCACCAGTATGAAAAGGGGTCTTACGAATGCATTGTAAATCACCAATTCCTCTCCCCCTTAATTCTAGCATTAGTTTCTAGTAGCTTTAGAGATTAATGTAATTCTATAAATTCATTTGATTTGAGTTACATATAACTTTTCTAGTTTTAGTTTCAATTCAAGCTTTCTAGTTCTAGTTCTAATTCAAGTTTTATAGGTTCAATGTTAGTTTAATTTTTTCTCTCTGAAAATTCTCTTACTACTCTCGTGGCGGATCCTGAATACTTGTGGTTCACACCCATTGAAATTCAAATTTCTTTATTGACTTTAAGTTTTTGTGGTGATCTTGTCTCTCTTCCTTGTCTCATGACTAATTATAATTTTATGGGTTTCTTAGTATTTATGATAATCACTTTAACAGTTGATACTAGTCTACAATGTTAATCATGTTTAGATTAGGTTCAATTCTGTTAGTTGAATGATTCTGTATTGCTTACTTCTTGCTTTTAATTTAATCGATTATGCTTCAATTAGGTTCAACTTCTGTTAGCTAAGTGTTTTTCTTGCTTTCAGTTTAACAAATATGGGTCACTTTTTACTTGTACTGGCGTAGAATCGACCTCGTTCCTATGGAATCAACCATAAAGTAGTGGAGCTGATAACCATGTGCTTACAGTATTACTCTACCTCCTTTTAGGAGCATAATAAGTTTTTGCACCATTTCCAGGGCCGACGGTTCGAATTTAGATCATTATTTTTCTTTCATGTGTATTTGTCTTATAAGTTTTATAGTTTTTGTTAGCATATTAGTTTTAGTTTTGTGTCTACATTAGTTGCTTGGTTAATTTGTGTAGTATTTTATGAACTTTTTTTTTTGTCTATTTTGCTTGTTTGAATAAATTGAAAATCCAAAAAAAATTGAAAACTGCAAAAATTTTAAAAAGTTTTAAAAAATGTCATTTCATTTGCCATCAATGTGAGCACAAACCATTTCAGAGTTATTTCTCTAGCTTAATGACTTTCATGCTCAACTTGTGGACCAGAAGTGTGAAAAATGGAAAATTTATGAGGTTATCTATGTGAGAGTGAAAGGGGCGGCCCAACCTATTTTGGACTCAATGTGTTTTCTTTTGAAAACTCCTAATGAAACTTGAGACTTGCTAGAACATTTAGACTGTGACAGTTCTAGATTTGAATTTTGGAAAGGCTAAAGAGACTTTAGGGTACACTACTATTGATCTATCCATTTGTCATGCTAATTCTTATTCACATGGTCTGTTGGGGAACCCTGATGCTCAGCCATACCATTATGCTCTTAATTGCAATCTTATTCTATGCAATTACTGTAAATCTTCTAATCATGATATTAATAGCTGTCCACATCATATGAATGATGCTCGTTACATAAATCTTGAGAACGTAATGAATGATATGACAGAAAAATGATTGAGACTATAAAGGAGAACAGGCTTCAATTTTTCAATCAACTAAGGGAGGATGTTAATGTAAATGAGCCTGACCTTAGTTTAAGATCTCCTAAACCTAAGGGCCTTCCTTTTTGTTGGAAAATATGGGTTGGTAAATGGGTAAAGTTGGCTAAGATTGGTTGAAGTGGATTGAAATTAGTTAAAGTGGGTATTTTTTTTGTTGAAGTGGATTGAAATGGGTTGAAATAGGTTGAAGTGGGTCGAAGTTGGTTAAGTTGGTTGAAGTGGTTTAAATTTTTTTATATGATGTGTGGAAGTTAGTTAAAATGGTTGGAAGTAAGTTGAAATTGATTGAAGTGGGTTGAAATAGGTTGAAGGTAATTGAAGTGGGTTGAACTGGGCTAAAATGGGTATTTTTTTTATTGAAGTTGGTGAAGTGACTTGAAATGGATTAAAGTTCGTTGAGTTTGTAAATTAGGATTTACTAACGAAAAGAACAGGGCCTAAGGTTAGTTTTGATGATGATTTTGAGTATACTATTTTTCCTAGGCTTGAGGCTCCAATTGATACACCTTTGACCAAGCTTAAGGAAAAGATTGATCTCCCTATATCGTCATTGTTATTTCATCTATGACTAGTAGCACTAAAGACGTCATTGATAATGTATTGATTAGAAGTTGAGGGAGATGATAGTACTTATGTTGATAAATAGAGTGACTGATTTGAGGACATTTCTAGCCATGATGATTATATAGAGTCAAAAGATATTATTTCTGGGGGTTTATGTATGGAGCATGAGATTAATGTAAGTTCTTTCAGTTTAGAGTTAGTGGACTCCACTTCTGTTAGGTTCATTGAGCTGTCCCTACCCTATCACCTTCATCTCATTCCACCTCTGTCAATTGTGGTCACTTCTCTGGTGCTCCTGAGTTCTCATTTTAGTCTCCATTGTTTATATAGTTGTCACTCATACCTTTAACTAGACTTTCTAGCATATTGAGATTTCGATACTTAACAGTGATAATCCAAGATATGTAGAGTCTCCTAGAACGAGCGTTCATGATAATTGTGATATTTCTAAGCTATTCCCTCATACATCCCTAACATGTATGGTCACATATGTTGCTAATGATTGGGCTCATAAGTTTGACAAGTTGAAACGGGGCCCAGACTTGTGAGGACGGATGCTTATATTTCTATTTTTCTTATGTCCACTTTTCTGAGATGTGTTCCAAGGTATTTGTCACGCTATTGATAGCTTGGATGTGATTTGATAGGAACTAGTACCTTCAGGTTGATGTGGATTGTCTGATTTTCTACGAGCCACCTAGTGATTTATTAAGGGTGACGAGATAGTTTGGATACATTCAGTATCCAACTGGGTATTATTATTCTATCCCTTGCATATAGTGTATATGGTGTCTTTTCAAATTTGTCTTTTCTTTTGCTTTTGTGTTCTTGAGGATCCTTATGGCCACAATTAGGACATCAAGTGGTTCTCATATGGGGGAGGAGAATCCATGCTTCAAATTTTTTGAAAAGAAAAAAAAAGAAAAATTTTTGAAAATACCAAACAGTTTTCTATTTTTGTGTAATTTTAAGTGTTGTACCATCTTTGACTAACCTTGATCCCATGTGACTTGGTTATTATTAGATTGTATACAATTATTGTGTCCATGATAGACATTAGTCTAAAGTATTTCATTCTGCTTCCCACTTCTAACCCTATTATTCCAGTATGATGGTGAGTCCACTCCTTACCTTGTATATCATCATCGTCATAAGATTCTATACTTCCCTCCTTGATTCTCCCATTTGTCTTTTGTAATTAAAAAAACAAAAAAATTAAAAAAATCAAAATAAAAAGTCATATTGTACATTTGAGTCAATACTACTACTGGGAAAGTTAGCTTTCTACTCAGTTAATACATAAAGTAGTCAAGTGGGATTGAGTTGAACTCTAATTATTCCAACTCCTAGGGTGATGGTACATTTGCACACGGAGCAATTGAATTGATTCACTGTTTTGATGGATGATGGGGTGAAAATTTGGTGTTTGGATGTCATCAGTGAAGACCAAGAGTCTTGATGATATGTATATTGTTCTTGCTTAGAATCTAACATTTGGGTTGCAAAGATGATATTCATGGTTGAGTGTGTACAATTGTCATATGTATATATTTGTGTATATTTAAAAATTTTAAAATATTTTCTAATTTGATTTCTCTTTTTTCTTTTCTTCTTTAAAGATTATGTAGGTATATTTTCTATAAGCCCTCATGAGACTACACTCGTCCACTAGGAAAGCCAAGGGATTAAAAGGGATGGTTTTATGTACTAAGTATAATCGTGATTCTTATAGAAGAGAGGCGTCTCAGGTAGATTTTTTTTCCTTTTATTTAGAAATCTTGGTATGAGGGAACTTGTTTGGTTACCAAAAAAAGTCCATTTAAGTACTTCTAATCACTTAGAATCTACTCATAATCAAGATTAGTTTGAGGTTTTATTTGATTTTTACGTAATTTTGTAGAAATTAATAATTTGACGAAATAATGAACGTGAAGAGATGATCAAGTACAAGAATTAATCCTTTGGGCTAGTTCACCTTAGCCCAATTCATGTGTCATTTGGCCTAAATTCACTCTATAGCCCAAGCATTTGGTGAATTAGGAAAATGAGAGCAATAACAGACCATATGCAAGGTTAGTCCAGGCCCAAATGCACATCACAACTCATGCCTTGGTCTACAGTCCAGCCTATTTCTAGCCTTTACACAAAGTCAATTTAATCACATCATCAGCAAACTGGCCCATTTTGTTTCCCAATCGACGTTTTCTATCAACTGGGCTAGTCTTAGTTGTCTCCTATGGCTCAGCATGATCTCTCTTTTAACAAATCAATTCCAAGCAATAGCAAATAAAAAGTTGAATGATCTGCCCAGTGCAGCACGAGTGTCTAGCTCATAAGCCTGTGGCTGTCACCCAACAATTCATCAAGTCCAATCTCCATCTCTTACCCTCTCCAACTGGGTCGGCCTAATCGATTTCTCTAATCTTCTAACGTGTTTATCAAGCACCCCTCTAACTTGATTCACACTAAGTCACGAGATAATCATAGTACTTGATTGTTATGAATTCTCAAAGTTCCCTTTTCCATTCTACTTCTAATATCAAGTCAAACGGGGCGTTATTGATTGGTAGTGACTAAATTTGGAATTTAGGCATAATCAGGAGCGTGTAATCAGGAGGGTTGGAGTGTTAGCACTAATATAAAAAGTGGTCTAAAGGTAAATCATCAATTCCTCTCCCTCTTATTCTAGCATTAGTTTCTAGTAGTTTTAGAGGTTAATATAATTTTAGGAATTCATTCGATTTGAGTTACATATAATTTTTCCAGTTTTAGTTTCGATTCTAGTTTTCTAGTTCTAGTTTTAATTCTAGTTCTGTAGTTTCAATTTTAGTTTACTTTTTGTTTCTCTAAAAATTTTCTCATCCAAGGGCTCAATTTTACTACTCTCTTTGGTATGTAGTAGATGTTGAATATCTATGATTAACACCTGCTTCGAAAGAAACTTACTCAAGTGGTTGTGATGCTCAGACTTACGTGTAGGTGATATGTCACTTGATCGCGCAAGCTGACATGTGCTCCTCTCGATAACCTACACGAAGGTCGATCCCGGGTGTTTTCCCCAAGAAAGGCCCCTCCGATTCTCATATTAGTCTCAAGAAGAACTGTGGAAGCTTTTAGAGAATAAAGAGTAGAGAAAAAGAGAGAGTTTACTGTTTTAAGAGAGTGTTCAGTGAGATAGTCAAGTTATGAATAGTAAACATCCCCCAAAATGCGAAATGATGGGGTATGTATAGCATTGGGGTTAGCACTCAAGAGCAGAATGATAATTTCCCCGTTCAAATGGTTAAATTACTGTTATACCCCTCCAGGATCTTTTTCCCTTCCTTGTGGTCAACTCTGACCCTCCGTTGACTTGGTCAGTGCCACATGTTTCCTTTCTATTGGACAGGTTACTAAATACCATAATCATTGAACCCCTCACATCTTAACAAAATGCCTCCATAGGCATTCGGGTGAGATGTGGATTCATTGGGCCGCCCCCTTGAGGCATTATAAATGTGCCCACTGCCCGCATTTGAGGCTTTGTTTATCCATATTCCTAACATGCCCCAACACGAATTTTAATTTCTTTGGAGCCAGGAGGATGCCGAGCTCCTTTTGTCTCGGTTTGATTTTAGGAAACTTCGTGCAAAGCCCCCGATCGCTCCATCCAAACCTCTTCCAGCTCATTAGAAATTGCTTCGCCCTTACTTTACAAAGGCCAAAGTTAAGCACTATGCATATGACGTTGGGATTCTAGAGATAATGCAGTTGGTTTTTCATGTCCCCATTCTCCGAAAGGCAACTCGTTTCCAGATGTCTCTCCACTCGTGGCATAAGACTTGACCGAGGCTCTAGAGTGGTTCTATTGGGAAAGTTTTGAGATCAGGTTAGACGCTAATGGTGATCGGCTAACTTGATGCTTCCGACAAGAGGCGAGGGCTACTGCCCCAATCGGCCATGAGGGTATAGGGAGCTCATACCCGTTGACATCTCCCCTTCATCTTCCCATGAAGAGAGAAATCAACCCCTTAAGTGAAGAATCGAGTGCCATCCCAGAGCGAAGACGACTCCTTCTAAAGGAGAAGACAGGTCCCCCTTTGCCCTCAAAGGTGTTCGGTTCGGCCTCATGGTCTTGGTACTATACTACCGTCGATCACTAATTTATCACTGATGAGTTGGAGCACATGGGCATCCTTAGCTTTATTCGCTTATATTGTAACGGGCGCTTATGCCCTTGTTTGATGTGTATCTGAGCCATGACATTGATATCCTTGTTGCCATTTCTTCTCGTCTCCATCATGTACTTGATTTTTTTGTTATTAGTGAATTGTTGAACTTTGCTAATTTAATTTCGAATGAGCCTTCAATGTATCATAACCCATGGGCCGTTTATATTGATGTTATCGCTTTTCATTCCGATGGATTTATTTTCGTAATCCAACTCATGGGTACCATGGGAAGATATTTTTGCATTACCCTTTTCTTACGTTCGTTCAACAAGCCCCATTTTTAAAGCGGTCGAGTGAGGGATGGGTCACCTTCCCATTTGGTTAGCCAAATGGAGGAGAGCCCCTCCTTTTCATTCGGATCACCAAATGGAAGAAGATGCCTCTCCACTCGATTTGACTGAATAGGAGAGGGCCTTTTCCCTCATTTAGTTGAACAGAATGGGAGGGAAGAACTCCTATAGGAGAGGATTCCTCTCCATTAGGTTAACCGAATGGAGGGAAGCCCCCTTCTCTATTTGGATCACCGAATGGGAGCTGGTACCTCTGAATTTAGTTTGGACTAAATAGAAGAGGCTCTCCTCTCCATTAGGATCACCGAATGGGATATGGTACCTCTTCATTTGATCTAAACGATTAGGCGAGGCTCCTCTCCTTCATTAGGTTGAAACGAATGGGAGAGGATACCTCCCCACTCAGTTTGATCGAATAGAAGAGACTCCTCTCTTCTATTCGGTTGAACTGAATAGGAGAGGATCTGGTTTAACCAAATGGGAAAGGCACTTCTCCTCCATTCGGTTGAACCGAATGTGAGGAGGAGCCCCTCTCTATTCGGATTATAAAATGGAAGGGAGTTTCTTCTCCACCAGACCAGGTCCCTCCTATAGGACCTGCCTTCATTTTTAAAGCCTTATTTTTTTCCCTTTTCATTTTGGCTCGTCTTGGATTTTAACATATGGGATTTTGTCTAACCTAAATCATCAAATTTTAGCCCGTGCTTCGAGGTAATTTAGATTTATATATAAGCACTTTACTCCCAATTCATTTTTCGTTCTCATTCATGCGCCCCCCTCAAATTTTAGAGAGAGAAGTTCTGAAAGATTAGTTCCCTTGCCTTGCCAACCATCAAGGTATTCATCCTCTCTTTCTTTGCTTATCATTCTTGGGGCATAGCTATGTCATCGTTTGCTTACTCATTGGGATATTTCTTTAGCCCTCGTTGGGCTTAAGGAGGGTTTGTTTAGTGATGACCCATCCACCTATGTCCAACCTCACCCTATGAGGAAGGTGCCGACCCCTTAGAAGATTACGGAAATAACTTTGAGTCAGACTCTAGGCACCCCTGAAGTCTGCCCACAATAATTATGTTATGGGAAATCCTTTGGGCAAATCTGAACTTCCTCGAGAAGAGTTCCACCAGCTCTCTATCCCTTGACTACTACTCCTTCGGGTAGGCATATGTCATATATGTAGGACGTATCCATAGCTAACCCACTTCCTAGTCATTCTACTAGCATAGGTATGCCACCCGCTGTTGTAGTTAACAAGTCAATGCAAGATCCAACTCATTCTAGCGACCCTGCTAGGTCAGACCCAGTGGAGTGGCCTGACCCCCCCATATCAATCCTTCCTTCTGTGATGAACTTAAAAAAGCCTTCAACTTTAAGGTGAAGTATTCTTTTCAATGCAACTATAGGGTTATTGTTTTCTCCCCCACAAATATGTAGACAACCCCAACTGGGATGTATAAGTGTGTAGTTAGAAGCCTTAGAGCATGGCCTTCAGTTTCCACTTCCTAAAATTATCATGGAAATCCTCTAAATGTACGATATTACAGTTGCCCAACTCATTCCCAACACCTACGCATCCATTCTATCATTCATTGTAACTTGCAAGCTTAAGTGTATCGAGTGCACGACCTTGGCCTTCTCATACATACACATCATTCAACACAACAATAAGATGTGCGGGGGGAAAGGTTGGTATCTTAGTTAGCCAACTTAGCTATATGTCTGCCTTGGACAAGCTTTCCTCTGTCCACGGATGCGAGTATAGATTTGGTTACATAAAGAATGCGAATGGGGATAGGCCCATCCCTATCTAGAATAGGCGAGGCCCAAACGAGACATGTAATAAGTCTCGCACCACTCCGGGGGAGAAGTATATGGCCACCA
Organism: Lophocereus schottii; assembly: GCA_002740545.1. Classification (NCBI taxonomy): domain Eukaryota; kingdom Viridiplantae; phylum Streptophyta; class Magnoliopsida; order Caryophyllales; family Cactaceae; genus Lophocereus; species Lophocereus schottii. The sequence continues at coordinate 22,684 of NCQV01064072.1, forward strand.
TAAACTACTTTCAGCTCATTGGCTCCCCCGAAGGGTGCTATTCAACTATGGGTGCTTCCTTTGCGCCGTCGGTCATAGTTTAGCGATCCGCCATGGTAACTTTTTATCACTTTGTTAATTTGATGTACATTTTCTTTGCTGACCTTACTCATTTTGCACTTGCTCCTTGCAGGGGAAGCGATAGACATATTACTCAACATGAAGGGCAAGCTAACCAAGAGAGGAGGAACCTTGATGACGCAACGCGATAAAACCAAGTCAAGGAGCACGTTATCTAAGAGGTCCAAGACCTCCCCCCTGTATGTTCTTCCCCTCGACCTCGCAAGCCTAAGCTCACCAAATGTGTTCCTCCCCCGAAGTGTATGTCTCCCCCTTGTGACACGGTTGTCAGCTTGGAATCGCATACCAAGTGATAGGCACTAGAGCGGGTGAAGATCTTGATGCACCCCGAGCGGGTCAATGGAGCATCATCTCAGCCCACCGAAGGTCCTTCTGTTATGAATTTCCACAAGCGTATGGTTTATCAGTGGAGCCTTTATGGATGTCGTCCTCAGGGATGGATGTGGAATTCAATTACCACTCAGTAATCCAGATTATTTTCTAGATTGAAATAGAGAAATTTTCGTGGAAATTGAGATCAGTACCGATTAACCAATTATCTTGGTTCTTTTTATATACTAACTAGTAAAAGATGATTGAGTCTGATTTGCAATTAAATAGCAAAATAACATATCATCCAAATGCTTGTGCCGAAATAAAATCTCTAAAGTTGACAAACCATTATCAATACATTCAAAAGGCTTTCGTACTCATTCAGAACCTGATCAAGGAGTAGTAACCAGAGCAAAGCACTTAGGAGAAAAACAACTGAAGTAGAAAAGGAACACCGAACATGTATGTTGAATCCCAACTCATAGCCTTAAGCGAATTGTTTGCAATCTGAATGCCAAAACCTAGGATTCCACTCGAATTTAATTAAAGGAGAATCAATTAAACCAAACTTGATAGTCTGGAATCAGATCTGAAATAGAAAAAAAAAAAATAAGAAAACTTGTTGAAAAGCAAAACGAAATTTTGTAAAACTAGACTACTACTGGCCTAATCTCCTACACTAATCTCAGGCTTCGACCCATTATGAAGACCCCTCGGTGCATCTTTCACCCCTTGCTTGTTGCCCTTCATCTGCTCCAATTAATCCCAATTCCAGTTGAGTAAAGGCGGGCGAATTAATGAAGATGAATGAAGAAAAGAATGAAGCTCGATCGATCGTCCCCAAAAACAGAGCAACTCGTGCGTTTCTTCAGTAGATAGGAAGAAGAAGAACCTCGACTCTCTAGCTTCTGGGCATCTGAAGGGTCAAAGAAGAGAAAGGGGCCAGTGACGATTATGGAGGATAGAGAAGATGAGGAAGCACAGCGTTGGTTGAGGTTGAAGAAGAAGGAGACGAAGGTTGAAAAGGGGGGCGAACTGCCTTGTTTTCAGGCGTAGGGTTTTGTGCATTTTGGAACCCACGAAGAAGAAGAAGAATGAGAAATGAGGGGGTTGATTGGGGGTCGCATGATGGGCGTGCCATCAACTAAGTGAAGCAGACTGGGTCACAGCTAGAGGAAGGTGCGCCTAGTGCTGGGCCGGCCCGGAAGAAAAATAAGGAAAAAGAAAAGAACGAAGGAGAGGGGGAAGATCGGGTCTAGGTACAAACTGGGCCAGGCTCACGTAGCTAGGGAGAAGGGAGGGAAAAGGGAGAATGGAAGGCGGAATGGAAAACCGAGCTAGGCCGCACACATGGGCTTGGGTTCTTGAGTTTTTTTCTTCTCTTTATCTTGATCTAATGCGTGTTGTGATCCAATGCCCTTTTATTGAACTTTCTCTCTTTTTTCCGAACAATTTATTTATTCTTTAAATTTCTCAAATTCCTGCAAAACAAATAAAATGATATCAAAATCATAAATTAATAATTAATTTCAAGCAAATAATAGATAATATAAGGGTATAAAATATCAAAATTAATGGTTGAATAAATAGCCCCACACCTAAATTTTGCTCGTCCTCGAGCAAAACAAAGCTAAAAATCCTAGAAAATAAAACCCTAACTGACTTTCGTGGGAATCACAATTGCACTTAGCGTGTGCAACAAGCCCTTTAAACCCCTAGGTTATCCCCAGTGGATGCGAAAGGTCTTATGAGGATTTGCAAAAGATATACCCACAAAATCTTTAAAAGAAATAAAAACAGAAAGAAAAATAGAAATTATTTTTGGTTTATAAACAAAACACAAATATATGCATGAGAGAAACTTGTACAAATTCTAACCAACCAAATCACCCTTGTAACAAAGATATTGGACTGCATATAAACAGAATGTACTCATCTAGGCTCTCTACCCCATGGATGACATCAAAGCACTAACCTTTTGCCCCATTAAAACTTTGAATCCATTCCAGTGCTCGTGTGCAACTGCATCATCATCCTAGGGTTTAAGTTTACCAGAATCAAACTCAATCCCACTTGCCTCATGCAAACTACATTATTGATTTAATAATATAGGAAGCAAGCTTTCCCAATAGCAGTATTACCTCAAAGGGTAACACCTAATAGTACATGACTTAAAGGGTAACGCCGAGTGGCACATGCCTGAAAGGGATACTTGTAATTCCAAATCTTATTTCATTTCTTTTTTTTTTTCCTTGTTTTTTTCAATATCATCTTTTTCTTGGAATGCAAACAAAAACCAAAATAATCCTGTCCAAGACAAGTGGGAGAGCCAATCATGGAAAACTAAGATCTTAAGATAATTATGATGGTATAAATAAGGAGTGGATTACACATTGACAATGAACAATTGGGGTTAGAATTAAGGCTTAGAATGACACACTGAGGATGGAGACCTATCATGCACATCACGCTTACATATCAAGCTAATAGTCAGAGTATAGGGGATTTAAGCTGATCAGAATAGTATGAAGCCTCCCCAAAAACAAAAACCTTTTTGGATTTTTCAAAATTTTTTTAGTTTTTTCAAATTTTTTTTCAATTTCTTTCAACTTTTTTTTTTTCAAACTTCTCAATTTTTTCAATTTTTTTCAATTTTTTTCAAAATTTTTCAAAGTTTTCCCATCCCACATCTAAATCTTACAATGTACTCATTAGGATTGGAAAGAAATAGAAAACACAAAATAGAAACTAAAGAAACACAAATATACAAAATGAAAAAGAAAACTCAAAACTAAAGACAAAGACAAGACTCTAAAATTCAAAAGAAAACAAAAAAATAAAATAAAGCCACAAAAATATATACAAAAGAAAACAAATTAAAAAAGATAAGAAAAATAGGAGCGATTATACCAAGTTAGGTGCAAAAGTACACCTAAGCTATAGCCTGTAGAAATAGAGGCCTATGGAGTATCAGCTACTCCATATCAAGATAAAAAGTGCTACTTAAATGAGAACTCGTTGGAGCACGAAGTAGCTTATCGAACATAGAAGACCAACTCTCAACAACATAGAAATAGCAAAAAGCAAAGAGTTGGACCCAGAAAAAGTACATCTACCATGGTAATAAAGCACAGGTAAGGGCCTACTTTAACTTTTCAAATCGTTGACCCCAAACATCAAACAGGCAAATGTATTTAAAGGTAGCCAGTAGATTAGTCATCGGCCTAGAAATTATATCATCATGAAGGGTCGATCTAGGCAAAACATTGGGTTCTGAATCCACAAGTCTTGTAATCTGAAGAAGCTCAAGAGTCTACACTAAATCAAAATTCTCAGTGACAATAGTCTCAGACTTGACAAGTTTAGACTTACGAGATTCAAAGAGGAGGTTAGGTTTGATGAGGTCAAAAGAGAAGGACTCATATTCAGCGCAAAAATCATCATCAAAATTTCCATGGATATCAAATTCACAAGAAAAAGATTCATATTCTACATAAAGAATAGTATCATCTAATTTAAATAGGAGGCCAGGAATGATGGGATCAAAAGAGAATGATATATATTCAACATGAAAACGCACATCAAGACCTTTAGTAATATCAAACCCACATGAAAAAGATTCATATTCTGTATAAAGAATATCATCATTGAATTGGAAAGCAATGGGCTCAAAATGCTCCTCACATGACTCATGTGAACAAAAATCTGACTCATCTAAATCATGATGCTCATCAGTTGTGATGCTCATATCCAACTCACAATTTCTTGTAGATTCTTCCCCCTCCTCAAACTCAAAAGTTTCATAAAAAGAGGTGGGTGCGTAGGCAGAAACAAGGACATTCTCAGTGATGTCATTAGGTGAGCTAATGTGGGGTACAAGGTCAGATGATAGAGAATTAAGGAAGTCCTCCTCTTGCTTTACGCTAGGCAAAGGCATGTCACCATTCAAATCGGGCCGAGCGAGATAAGAGGGTTCAAAATCATCATAAAGACTAACTGCAGTTGTAAGAGATCCCAAACTAAAGTCAAAGTCGTGCAAATGAATNNNNTCCCTACTATGATTAAAACATTGAGAACATTCAGTAATTCTCTTTTTCATTGTCTCTAACATTCTATCAGTCAATTCATTAATCGTCTTTTCCAAACTTACACATTTAGCATCAACATAAGCACGATATGGAGAATTACAAGCATCATGATTAGAAGACTGACAATAATCATACAACACAGGAGGCACAGAAGATTGAAATGGGTCATATGAGTCCCTAAAAT
>NCQV01064076.1:0-10241 GCA_002740545.1 Lophocereus schottii
ATTTCAAGAGAGAATTTATAGCAAGCAACCTTGGTTCTTTTTCATTCATCAAGTCTGTCTACATAACTTAAAAATGGAAACCTTATAACGTAAGGCCAGCCTCACACAGCAAGCCAGAAAGGTTCCTTCATGCTTGTGAAACCTATAATCAAGCTTGAACAAAGTTAATAATAAACTAAAAGTTCAGCTACGCTAATTACATCTATGAGTCTAGCTAATACAAGCTACAAATAATCAAATACATGCTTAAACATAAGAGAATGTCAAAAGTTGAGAGTTACTGTGGTTGTACTTTGTTACAGGCCAATTAGGTGCAATTGGACTTATCTCTCTAACACTAATGGCCAACTTGTCTTCCAAAGTTTAGTTCATCATGTGGTTGTGTTCTTGAGTGCACGTTTTCTTAGCTCTCACATTAGGTTGGACATGAATTAGAGTAGAAAAATGGAAAGAACAAGAGCAATCACTAAACTAGGCAGATTAGAGCTTAAATGCCCTGTTAATGACGAATTTAGGGCAAATCAAAATGACATTTTGGCCTTTTTTTTGCATGAAGACTTGATGTTGACTATAACCCAACTACAAATATCATTCCTAAATTAGTCTTTGATGGCAAGTCAAACCCATTCTTCCAAATTGGGTAGAATTAGGTTAAAACTACTCACTTTGCCATTATGGCATCTACATGGGTTGAGTTGTGCTAACCGGACCACTTTCAATAGTAGAATTCAACATTGATTTCTTTGTATGGAAGTACACTGTGTAATATTGAATAACACCCCAAAAAAGGATAGTGGCTCAAAATTAGGTTTTACTAGGTGAACCAGCTCAATCTACAAAAATATGCAAATGAAACCAATTATCCATAGGCTGAATTATGCTAACTGGATCACCTTTAAAAACTACATTTAGCCTTTGTATCTTTGCATGTAAAGATGTATTAGGATATTAAATAACATACTAGATAAAAATGTTGTCCTTAGAAAAGGGCTTAGGCAGTGAACAAACTCAACTCCCAAAATCAGGCAGAATTAAACCCAAACTACCTGTTAAAAATACTTTGATCTAAATGAACCACTTTCAATGCACCTACCTCAAATATATTTTATATGCATAAATTCGACATATTAATCTTTCATATAATTGCTCTTGAATCCAAACCAGAGCTCTTTAACTTAGTTAAATGAGCTAAGCAAATCTGAAATTTTGAAGTTAAGGTGAAAACTAAGCATCACTTGAATCTATTGCTTAACCTGAGTAAATGACCTCAGCACTAAAGTAATCACAAGGCTTAATCTTGAGAACTAATCAAAGAAGGAAGCAATCAAGCAAAGAAAGACGTTACTTAGGCTCTTTGCTTGGCTGTTTACTATCACCATGTCTAACCATTGAAGTCATACATCAAAACGCCCTTTCTTAAAGGAGCTGTATAGTCAAACCTAGGGTTTCAAGTTCAGCGTCCATAAGTAACTCATAGAGTGAATTCTAGCCCCTAATAACAATCATTAGAATTTGCTGCAACATTCAGGCGGGCACACATCCTTTCCGAAGTGTATGTGACCTTTTAAGTCTTATTGGGGCTGGTCAAAGTTATTAATATTTAGGCACCCTAAGGTCAATGACATTAATTTTTCTGACCCCAACTTTTTTGACTTAATTTTTAAGTACCCTCACATACTCATTTTGTGTAATTTAGCACTAAAATTACAAGAATGCCCTTCCTATTTTCTCTTGTACTTTTTACTTTAAGAAAACCCCTAATCTCTCCTCACTCACCCTTGCAACTGACCTACACCCACCCTACAACCATTCTTGGCACTCTAATGGACTGCCTGGTGACTGGAAACTCTAACACAAGGGCCACCGCCCACCAATGAGTCCACCGATGAATCCATGGATGGTATAAATGCCTCTTCATTCTCTCTTCTTGCTTCCTCATTATTCTTTATCCTTTCTATCTCTTACTTCTTCTATCCCTACAACCATACCTTAACCCTATCATTTTTTTCCTATATAGGTAATTAATCAGTCATCTTCAATAAATTCATCTAGTTCAAATTCCTTTAGTTCTTCACTAAAATGCACATTTTATCTCTCCTTAGTTGCAGTCACTTTTGCCTCTCTTTGTTTGTGGAGTTGATAATTTTATTCAAACCCAAAAGTTAGCTCTAAATCTACATTATTGATGGTTTGGTTCTAGATTTGGATATTGATGACAAGAAAATGAAAAATACTTATATAAAAAAAAATGCGTCTATAACATAGATTAAAACAACCAAAAAATACCATTATATTAACTATCTGAACTCCATTGCACACTTTCCTACTCAGTTGAGACAACTGACAATACTATAGCTAACAACAAAGGGAGTAATTCCAATTTCAGAAAGTGAGATGAAGTTTCTTCAATGAATATGCATTTGCAAATAAAAGTATGGTCTTGAGCCTTCCCTAAAAGGGGGTGCAAAACCCAATAAAGCAACCAAAAAAAGCTGGCATATATATCTTTATGATCTTGCACTAAGGTAGGATTGAAAACCCATCAAATACGAGGTAATTAGTGTTCCAGTGTAAAATCATAGGCCAAAAAGAGATCTAAACAATAAGAGAAGCTAGTAGCATTTAATTTGATAGGAGAGAGTGGGGAGACCAAACACATTTTGAATTTAGGAAAATGATAGGGTTAAGGGATGGTGATGGAAATAGAAAAATAAAGTAGAAAGGATAAAGAAGAAGAGTAAGGGAGGGAGCAAAGAGAAAGCATAGCAAGCGGCACTGCTGATGGACTTATCGATGGGTGGTGACCCTTATGGTGGAGTTTGCGGTTAGCCAGCAACCTATCAAAGGAAACAAGGCTAGTGGCTAGTTGCGCGTGGGGTAGTGGTAAGGGTGAGGAAGGGGAGACTGAGAGTTTTCTTTAAATAAACAGTAAAAATTAAAATAGGAAGACTATTCTCATAACTTTAAGACTAAATTAAGTTAGAAATATTGAGGTCTAAACAATTAATGCCACTAACATCAAGGTCTTCCCTTATGAAGATCATCTCATCCTCCTTTTTTTTTTTCCCTCCTCAACTTCTAGCTTCTTTGGGATCTCCTTGAAGACTTCCTTCCATTTGCTCTTATCTTTCTCTTTATGAAGGTGACTTTCATCCATGGTGAGACAGAATATCCTTGAGGTGAGCTAATCCAATGTAGAGGCTTGCTCAAAGTCTTCCTAGACTTCATTTGTTTCTTCACAATCCCACTACTAACTTTAAGTCAGTCAAAACCGTTGATGTATTTGTTACCCTTGGGCTTCCTTGACTCAAAGAAGACAATCTTAGGTAGTGTTTTGTTTGCAACTTCTAGGCAGGAACCATTTATCCATGAGTTTTTTGAGCTTAGTCCAAGTTTAGATTTGTAATCTTTAACTCTTTGCTTTTAGTATTCCCATACCAAATAAAACCATACCTTTGAAGCTTGCGGACAACCATTTTGAAGGCCTTTTCCTCAGAATACCCCTTGGAATGAAAGAAACTCTTAAAGGATTTCACCTACTCAAAGTAAGAATATGAATTCAGGCTCTTACTAAAATTTGAAGGATCAAAATTTCCTATCTTTAATGTCATCTGTTTATTTCCATGAATGTATCGTTCTTCTTAAAGTTGCATCATCCTATAACAATGCAAGAAGTCGATCTTGCTTGCTGGAAATGGAATGAAAATCTTGCTAAAGATTTTGGGTTCATCTTTCCCTCTTTATTTTATGTATACACCCAAGAGAGTGAGCTTTGTTTTAAGAGTTGAAAAGAAGAAAGAGCATATCGCTCGATAAACTCCATTTGAGATGTTTTGTAGAGTTTTAGGTTCTTTGTAGCTAGAGATGTGTTTGGGCTCAAGGTTCTTTTGTGATTGATGAGAGGCGTGATGAGTGGAAAAAGAAATGGAAGAAAGATAAAGGAAATTGGAGGGGAATAGGTACACTTATAGGTTGGGCTCTGATACCATTTCGATACATGGGGATCCTTGACCCCAAGCCAAACTTTCGAGTAACTTCTAAGATTGAGATGAGCAAGATGATTTAACTTGGAACTAGCACCCAATTCAACCTTCTTTTTGTATTTTTGGGTTTTCAAGATTAAAAATTATTAGCAATATAAAGAGGATAAAGACTGAACCACAATGCAAGTTGGGAAATCCACCCACCAATTCATAAAGGCAACGACATCAGAATTGATTTAAAGGATCCTCTCACTAAATTAGCCCGCATTGAGTTAATTTAGCAAGATTTCAAGAGACAAATATATGGCAAGAAAACTTGGTTCTTTCTCATTTGTCAAGTCTGCCTACAAAAATAAAAGAAAGAGACTTTATAACATAAGGGTAAGCCTCGAAAACAAGCCAAAAGGTTCCTTCATGCTTAAGAAACCTCTAATTAAGCTTAAACAAGGTTAATAACACACTAAAAGTTTAGCTAAAACAACAATGGCTTTAGCTAATGCAAGCTGCAAATACATTAAATACATGATAAAAGGTAAGTAACTACACTTAGAAACTAAAAACACATTGCTAAAGGTAAAAAGTTAAGGGCTATTGCAAGTGCTCTTTACTACAAGTTAGTCAAGTCAATGTTCCAAAGCTTAGCTCACCACATGATTGTGCTCTTGAGTGGTTTCATTGCTCTCTGAATAGGTTATATGTAACTTGGAGTTGAGAAATGGAAGGAACAAGACAAATCACTAAATTGGAAAGTTTAGAGTTTAAATGCCCTGTTAATGGCTAATTTTATACTAATTAACTCGCTAATAAAATGACATTTAGGCCTTTTTTTGGGCATGAAAAGCCTAATTTTGATGCTACTAACAACTAAAACAAAAATATTAGTCCTAAATTAGGCTTTGATAATTGATCAAACCCATTCTTCCTAATCGGGCAGAGTAGTGTTGAAACAATTTACCATACTGTTCTAACATCTAGATATGCTGAGTTTTGCTAATTGGATGACTTTCATAAGAAGCATTTAGTAATGACTTCTTTATATAAAATGACATCTTAGGTTGAATACCTTAAAAAATAAAAGTGACTGTAAATTTGATTTTAGTAGGTGAAGCAACTCAATCTCCAAGAACGTGTAAAATGGAACCAGTTCTGCATACGTTGACTTGTCTACATTGAAGCTTAATTTCTTTACATATAAAGATACCTTAGGATGTTAAATAATATCCTGAATAAAAACATTGGCTCTAAATGAGGTCTTAGGTGGTAAACCCCAACTCAATTCCCAAAGGTGCAAAAAATTGGACCAAAACTGCACATTAAAATATTTTGATCAATACGAACCACTTTCAGTTCATTATATATTAACTTTAATATTAATACTCTTTCATCCAAAATGGAGCTCTTTAACTCAATAGAATGAGCTAAGTAAAACTAGCTAAATTCTCACAGCTTAGACAAAAATAAAGCATGACTTTAGTCTATCACTTGACCTTAGTAATTGAACTTAGAAACAAAATAAGCACAAGATTTGAGCCATTACAATTATAAATATTTAATGAAAACAACATATTAGCAAGCTTAATCTTAAGATACACTAATCAAACAAGGATGCAAGCAAGTGAAGAAAAACATCACATGAGCTCTTCACTTGGCTATCTACTACTGGCATGTCTAACCCTTGTAGCCATGCATCACCACTCCAAACCAGCATCACATAGTGTCCTTTTTGTGGCTCAAGGAGCATAAATACACAAAAATTCCAAATAAAAAAGAAAACATCATACTATACATATCTATACTTATCATATACAAAAGGGAAGAAACAATGCTACTAGGTTGTTCCTATAGAGACTAGATTGAATTACAAAGTATCCTTTTAAAATTTGCTATGCGAATTACTACTAAATAACATTGTATTTTTGATGGTTTTTTTGACAGAAAACTACTGTTTCCATCGAAAAAGGGATTTCCCGACCAGACTTCTGAGGAACGGCGTCCGTCAGAATAAGCCCTTTGTGAAGGTATTCTGACGGGCTGACACATTCTGTCAAATACCTGCCAACTGATGTACACCCTTCATCGGAGTGCTGTTCCAATGGAAAACCAATGGGAAAACTGGGGAATTAAGCATTAGATGGTGTTGTCCATTGGCCAAAAAAATTCCCCACAAAAAAATTTAAAAATTTGCTAGATTCCATCGCAATCTGTCGAAAATTCTTATGGATTTCGAAGGAATCCGTCAGTTTTTTTTTAGCATACAATTTCAAAAGTAAATTATCCAATTATACAATTAACAAAACTAGAAACTATCACATTCACAACAACCACAAACATGGTAAATATATGGCAACAACCACCACATGTGGCAAATTTTCATTCAACCACCACAAATGCACAAGTTCAACACAATCACCAAACTTCTAGTTCAACTCACAAAACACAGCTACAAAAGTTTAACAAAACCATAGCAATCTAAAACCATAATAATCCAACAACATAGCAACACAACAACATAATTGTCCCATGTTTAGCATAGACAACTATCATAAGTTCTAATAGTTCAAATAGTTATGGTTAGGGCCCTAATCATTCCCAAGATTCTTGCCACCAAAATCAGGCCCATTGCCATCGTCATCACCATTATTATTATTATGATCATCATCATCATGATGAAATTCAAGACAGGGGCGTGGAGGAGGGGCATAAGGAGCAGACCAATGGTGATGTCGAGGGCATGAAGAAAGGGGGGGGAGATCTAGAGCTAGAGCTAAACTTAGATGCTTGCTAAGATCTGATGAACTCATTTAGTGTGTTTTGTACCACACTAAGTTGTTCACTCAACATCATGAGACAGTTTCTCTCTTCCGTTCTATAGTTTTTCTGTGCCATTGAAATCGGTTTATTGTTTAATGGAGTGACTGTCTTTTACACAATAGGCTATCCCACAACCATGACCCTTTTCGTTTAAGTTTCCTTGAGCCCAAAGCTCTATCTCAAATGGAATTTTAAATGAATCGAAGTTATGATATGTCAAAGATTGAGAGTTTCTTGTTCCCATTTCTTTTGATGCTCTGTCTATAAAATACAATTCAAAAGAGTGCGCATTAAAAGTATATCATGAAAATAACGAAAATGAAATGATTTATAAACACTCAAAAAGTAAAGGAAACTTATATATATTTTTCAGATTTCTTATCAAACCATACGTTATCCTTGTCATGTTGATAGGTGTCTTCAAACATTTCTATCATAGTCGGCTCCCTATTAAGCTTCTTGGCCTATACGTTATACAGATAAGTTAGAAGAAGATTTTTCAATATTTACGAAAACTATAGAAATAACTAAATGCAAAACTTAATTAACTATTTACCAAACGTCTCTTTTGCTTGCTAAATGGGATCGAACCAGAGGTATGCAAACAAGAACCTAAGCCATCCTTGTCACTGTTTCGATTCTTCTTTGTTTATGCACTTATCTTGAGAAATTTTTTAGAAGCCTAGAAAGTTTAACCACTTACTCTTTACCATTTGGCTTGATTAGCTACTTATTAGTTGTGTACCTTTGGCTTGAAGCATCTTTGCTTCATCCTGACTCTTTTCTTCATTACAAGTTGGAATGAATGGTGTCACAAGAATATAAGAACCGAATTAGTTTGCCATAAATGCTTCTACAGGCTGAGGGGTGGGAGGTCTTTGGTTATGAAACAAATTCATGTCAGCATTTGGGAACATAGAACTTTGACCGTTTGGGTAAACTGCATGCTTCGAATGTTGTTGGGCTCAAGAAAAGGGTTGAAAGGAACCTCATTAGTATTTTTTCATCCTTAAAAATCCTCTTCTTGTTGGCCACTTTAGTTGGTATGCTCTCTCTCCCAATTTCTGCCACATCTGGCACCACATCCATGTTGCATACATGACATCTTTATGACAAGCATACAAAGCATAGTGATTAATTAATATAAGTGAAAATAAATAAACAAGTTCTACAAATCAAACCATGACAATTATACCAAAGCACTAATAATATTATCATTGAACAAATTCCATCAACATACAATGTGAAAGCATTTAAATTGACTGAATATACAATTTGATAGGAGCTAATCTAGTCATCATCCTTAATTTTGCTATCATCCTCAGACTCTTCAAGGTGGACATCTATTTCATCATCAGTATCTTCATAGTTATCATCCCACTCCTTCTCTTCACTTCCCTCATTTGCATCATTTTCATAAACCTCTTCAACATCTTCTTCTTCATTCAACAAAGTTGAAGGAATTGCGTCTTTCATTGGTTCCATGTAAGACACATGTTCCTCTTAGAATGCAACTGGTAAAGTGAATTCATTGTTGTGGCTAGTTTTGTTCGGTATGACAATCCACCAGCTAGATTTATCTCTTATTCTATTCGGGTACCTCATGTACATCCCTTGGGTTGTAGAAGTAGCAAATAATGAATGGGTCATACTTTCTATTTCTTAGTGTGCCATTCACCTCCACAAAGGGACATAGTTTGGGGGCAATGTATACTTTGAGGAGTGTAATCAAACCAATAACAGCTAAATAACATACATTGTTTAAGTGGCTCTCTAGGATATTCAACACAAATAACCTATTGAAGGATTCCGTAATAATCATCCTCAAATTCATCATCTCCAATTCCTTTCACACAAACACAAAAATTACAAGTCTTTTTCCCTTCACACCTTTTTATGTGTGAAATAAAAATTTACTGACTCTAAATGCGGACCAAGATGTCACTTCTCTTAAAGGTAGTTAAGCCAAATGATATACATATATTTTGCACTTGTCATTGAAGATTTGCACAATTTCAACCTACATATATTTTAAAAAAGTTTATCACCATGGAAACCATATTACATAAGATGTTCTTAATTAGGTAAATATGTAGTCTAAGGTTTTACTGCTTTTTTAAATCACCAAGTAAGCTTGACCTCAATCATAGCATCAACCTCCACACCCGTTGCAGTTGTATTTTCATCTAGGTTTTGGCTATTTGAATAAATTATATAGACGTAATCGATTAGCTAAGCATCCATAATAAAGTATAAATTTTATTACATATGAAAGTAACTTACTCGATATAAGGTTGAACTTCATCACAACAAACAAAATGTGAAGGTGTGCAACGTGCAACTCTTCATCAGTTAGGTATCTCTGTTTACGACTTCCCAATGGAGTGACTTGGGCTTTAAAAATTGACGAAATTGACTAATTTTATGGCTACTCATTATAATCCTTATTACGTTGATGTCTTGTGCACATTCAAGGCACATTAGAGCTGAAGTAACACGAAGAAAACTGTGATATGTCAAAAATCAGGTAAGCGTTTACCATTGACCCTTCAGGATATGCCTGGCTTTTTATCTTCTTCTTAACCCATTTATGTAAGTATTTCAATGTAACTCTAGCTTTAGATGAGTGATCAAATGTTAATATTCTTATTTACCTTTCAAATGGATACATCCATCGACATTGCACTAGACCGCTTAGGTATTTTTCCCTTACTAAATATATAGGTAAGTGTTTTATGACATTGAAGAATCTTAGAGAAAATACTCTCTCTAATTTACAAAGTATGATGGTTATATTCTGTTGAATTTTCTGTAACTTATTGACCATTAATACTATTGAGCAAAGACTTTAGAAGTATTCACTTAACTCAATGAGTGGTTCTAATACATCATCCGGTAGGGTACAGAATGCTATTGGCTAAGTGTCTGCAAAAACACATGACAATCATGACTCTTCATGTTTTGAAACTTTGTAGACTTTATATGTACAAAATTCCCAATCTTAGAGTAATAAGCATCAAGTATTGTTAGCTCCTACAGCCACTCACATAACCCCTTTCTTTTATCCAAAGAAAGTGCGAATGAAGACTTTGGTTTTAGTGTTCTTTCATGAGCACCATGTTTTGGATTAAGCTCACTCTGATCACATATATATGTCATATCCATCCTTGCCTTAATATCATCTTTTGTTTTACCATGCACATCCATGACAGTGTTAATGATGTTATTACAAAAATTCTTTTCTATGTTCATCACGTCTAAGCTATGATGTAGCAAATAGTCTCTCCAATAAGGCGAATCCCAAAAGATGCTTTGCTTGGTCCAGTTGTGTTGATTTTCCTCAAACCTCAGGATTAAAAAAATCTTCATGAGTGGTTAGTTTTGGAAGATTCTCAACCCCATGGTATAGTGCGTCTCCATTTTTTCTGCATGGAGGACCATCTTTTA
>NCQV01064076.1:10288-24908 GCA_002740545.1 Lophocereus schottii
TGTATGCGCAGGAATCAAAGGTGGTAGTCAAATTAGGATAGTTTACCCATGTTTCAAATATGTTGCCTTCAACTTATTCATGTAAACAAGATAACTCGAAACACCATAATTGCTCCATCCAGATAACATTCCAAAAGTTGGGAAGTCATTTACTGTCCACATTAATGCAACTCTCATCAAGAAGTTCTGCCTCATTGAAATAT
Organism: Lophocereus schottii; assembly: GCA_002740545.1. Lineage (NCBI taxonomy): Eukaryota > Viridiplantae > Streptophyta > Magnoliopsida > Caryophyllales > Cactaceae > Lophocereus > Lophocereus schottii. The sequence goes on from NCQV01064076.1 coordinate 10,492, forward strand.
CATAACTTTCAACACCATCCCATAGACTTTTGAGCACATCAATCAAAGGTTATAGGTAAATATCTATTTTATTCTTAGGATTTGCTGGACCAGGTATAATGCAGGTTAAGAACATGGATGGTGTTGGCATGCACATATTTGGAGGAAGGTTGTAAGGCATCACAACCACATGTCAAATTGAATAAGGTCATGCAGGTTGCAAGAAAGGCCTAAACCCAACTGCACATAAACTAAGTCTAACATTGCAAGGCTCAACAACAAAATCTAAACGTGCACTATCAAAATGTTTTCATGCTTCCTCATCTGAAGGATGACAAAGAACACTATCCTCATGCCTATTTTTTATGATGCCACCTCATGTGTTTAGTTGTGTTTCTGATGAATAAAGGCATTGTAGCCTAGGTGTCAAAGGGGAAGTAGAACATTTTCATATATGGTTTTGGGTTCTTCCTATTATCACTTGAGTTCTTTGGCTTCTATTTTAGAAAACCACAGAACTTGCATTTCTCAATTGCTAAACCCTCGTTAAAGTAAAGCATGGAACCATTGCATCAATAATCAATCATTTACGCATCTACTCCCAAACTTTGAACCTTCCTTTTCAACTCTGAGTAATTTTTTAGCACACGATTGCCTGCCAAAGAACTCTCATGCATTAACTGCATCATCTTATTAAAATAATTTTGAGGCATATTATAGTCAGATTTAATACTCGTCAACCTAATGCATGTGTTAATTCAATTTGGTTGTTAGACCCATCCTATGAAAGCCCATAAGCCGCTTCAAGCATAAGATAGAATGCCTAAACTTGTGCATTTGGTTACTCCCTTGCATTAACTTCATTAGCAATCACAACATCGTTTATCATTGCTCCAACATGATCCACAAATGGTTCAGTGTTATCAAAGTGCATATAACTTGAAACCAGTGCTTATAAAAGTTTTATGAGTTACTATTTTCAACATCGCCATATTTTGTAGGATCTACATCCCTATGAGACACCCAATACCAATAGCCTTAAGAACCATTTTTACACAAGTGTAATTTCACATCACTAGGTTTTCTATAAGCTCAATTTTGGCATTTGGCACAAGAACATCTATAGTACCCATTATTTATGAATGCCATTTGCCTTCTTGCAAATTGATCACATAATTCAACACCTTCTAAGAAATGCTCGTCCTACCTTTTTCTACCCTATAAAAAGCTTTTATACAACACCTCGATAGGTTGGTCCATCCATGTTGTTCACTGTTCACCATAAAAATGTAACGATAAGTAAATGGTTTATTTATAATGACGTACATTATTATTATATTTCACTTAATAGCTAAATATTTTATTTATACTATTTCGTCATACACTTTATTCAATATATAATGGACAAGAATAACATATTATAACAATTAGGCCAGGATTTAAACCTATTTGAATGACTAAAATTGCAGTCCAAACTTGTGACATTCACAACAATAATAATGATATTCACAGCGACAATAACGTGTTTTCCTATGACCCATCTCCTTTGTAGTGATCATCCACAAATATTACTACTTCAAATATGAATATCGTATATATTTTCACTATCCAAATGATACATAACAACATCAGATATTTTAACATTTACAAAAGAAAAATCAAATAATTTGTTAATTCTTTACTACCTAACCGAACCATAATATAATTCAAACTATTATTTGACAAAAGCAGCATTATCATTTATACTTTTATTGTTAACATTAAATTCTACATAATTAAAATTTAGTTAATACATAATATGAATTAAAAAATATATTCTTAAACGTTAATTAAGAAATTACATGCAAACTATCAAATTCACAAATCAAAATCAACACATAACATATCAAATAATTAATTAACTAAAATCTAACAAACTAATAACATGTCTTGCACTTCATATTTTGAGAACCATCACTTATATATGTCCTTCAACTTGTTTTCACAAATTCTTCAATATATATGCTTGACTATTACTTAAATATCACATATTTACCAAATTATATCTCAAATTTCAAAATCTATGACATAATTAAGTAGAATTTACTTACTTGAAAATTTCCAAGAAATTTGGCCACAAATGGCATTGGAAAGTTGGTGGTTGCGGCATGCATGTGGCAACGGTGGGCGTGTGTTAGTGGGCGAGCACGGTGGAAACCTAGCACAATGGATCCTCTTTCTCGTTTTAAATTTTGAGTGTTTTGCGAAATGAGATCCAAAAAAGGTGTCTGCAGACTTATTTGGTGTCTAATCGAAAACTCCGTCGAATGCATTGTTCTGACGAAATCGTCTGTCGAACACCAAAAAAATTTTAATTTTTTCCCCGAGTCAAAAGTAGGTCAATAGATCCAACTCTTCATTAGACAATTTTGAACCATACATTTCCGATGGAACTCCGTCGAAAACGTTGTCATCGTGGAGTATTAGTATTCCAACGGACCCAAAAACCATTTCAGATTTTTATAGGAAAACGCTCGATTTTTAGTAGTAAAATCACATTTGGAATTGGATTCTGTCTAATCAAAACGTTAAGAAAATTATGACTAAGTTCAATGGCTAATAATACCTAGGGCTAGCATCAGCTAATGATTGCCAATTTACTAGTCAAACTAACATTTTTCAGCTTGCCACTGATTCAATGGTTGATAACATTAAAGAATTCACAATTTCTTCTAAAATGCAGTGAATGAACTCAATCAAGTTATTTACTAATTCTCATTAGATAGTAATTTAGTCAATTTTAAGAATATAATTATCACAAGACCACTCAATTCACAATAGTTTGTCAAGTTATTATAAAACTGAGTCTAATCTTAGTTTTCCAACATTGATCTTCACCTTTCAGTACTTTGATCAAGCATCTAGCATCTAAAAAGTTGGTCAAAAATCTCATGGTAGCAATCAAAATCCAAGGATTAGATTGAAATGGCCCAGCAAGGTTTCAAAGTGTATTTTAAAAAAAAGATTGAAACTAGCAAAATGAACAACATTGTATGGTTTAGCAACCTTTTAGATTAAGAAAACTAATCAGTCATGTTTAAATTCAACAAAAAAGCACCTAGAGAACATAAATTTCTCTAGAAGAGAAATGGAACAAAAAGTGAAGAGAAGATTGCTTACTCTTGAAGCTCGACAGACGATCTCTCAATCAACACCCGAAATTCTTCGAACTTGACCTAGTCTTCGCTCCTTCTTTCTTCAAACTCTAAAATGGTGGATTTCACATTTGAGGAAGACAATGGATGATAGCGGATGCTTAAGAGAAATGGACTTTTTATTATAAAAATGCTCTAGCCAAACCTTAAAACTACCTAGAAATCGAATAGCCGTTAAGAAAACAAGATGACTTGGAGAGAAAGGTTGACAACGAGATGACTATGGAGGACCCCAAGGAACATGATCACCACCCCAGTAGGTTGTGCTGCCCCCAGGATCTTTTGTCTTCAATTTTTTCTTCTACTACTTCTTCCTGGATCCTTCTGAATCGTGGTATAGACCATAATATATTTGTGTTTGCTGTTTTTGAGCCTTTTTTTGCTTCCTTCTTTGATCCACAATGCCTCATAGTCATTATTCTAGTTATATTACGTGGGCTCACAAAGTCAAAATCTGCAAAGACTCTCAAAATAGGCGAAACCCAAGCCTAATTGCAGAAATAGGGGTATAAATCATACAATTAACCATATTATTCATCTAAAATGACTCTCAAATACTTAAATAATCCTTACAAATATGACACTTATCACACCTTAAGTATGTCATGCCCCCTCGGGCTCTCCTAAGGGTATTAGAGGAAAAAGAGGGTCAGAAACTATTAGGACTTCCTTATGGGAGCCCATAGGTGGGCTCATCTTAACAAGAGGCCTATACACAAAACTGGGTGAAGAATGGTTGCTCTTTACATGAAAGTCATATGTAAGGGTGTTATCTTAAAGTTCGAGACTCAAAAGGCAGAGAAGACTTATACGAATCCAAAGGACAGACCTTAGGTGGGGATAAACCTGCACAAACATCAATCTTACTCAAATCAGATGCATTATGCTTCATCTATTGGTTAAGCAGTTGTAAGCATTCGAACGTATTATACACCATGTTTCCATTAAAACACATGTACAGCCTTTGTGATTTTCTCAAGCCCGAATTCTAATCGAGCATAATGTAGGCATAAGTCAGTGTCAGGTCTCAAGTGTGACATATTTCACACACGGAAGAGGATAGCCAAATTGCAGGGGCATTGCTGAATTGGGCACAAGTTGTCACAATTTGTTACCTAAAAAGGTAGTATGAAGAGAACACGATTGAGAAAAGACAATCCATAGACATAACTAGTCTTTTCAAACTCATAGGTATCTCTATTCTCCTACTTTAATAAATCCAGCATCTCATGAACATTTATAGAAAGAAACCCAAAATACTCTAAATAAGTTGAGGTTTCACCATTCACCCTATCAAGCATCACATCCAAAATTTCTCGCTTGAGAGCATATTCTCCACATTAAGCCATAAAGTTATTAATATAGCCAAACTACCTCCAAAATAATTCACGCTAATGTTGAGGGAAGCAAAACGCAACATTTTTTTAGAACTATTTAATTTTTTCGGGGGTTTTAATTTTCTTCCCGCTTCAAACAAGCGAACATATTGATATGAACTTAAACACAAATTACAAACTAAATAATCAATCTAACGCACAAATATAACAAGCGTAATGCGAAAAATTAGCATATACTAAAAGCCTAATTTTAAATTATCTTCCCTGACAACAATGCTAAAAACTTGTATGATTTTTAAGGAATGTATTGCTTTTAATGTAAGCATACAATTGTTAGACCTAATACTTGAGCATCAACTCTACTAGGATAGGGTTGAATTTAGGCTAATGCAACTAATCACTAAGCTATGCTAACCAATTTGAAGGCAATAAGCATATAAAAATAATTAAATCAAATTATTGGTGCTAAACCTAACCTAAGCATGATTGAAAACACTTAAATACCAACTAACAAGGAGATTCATCTCAAACAATGAGAAAGCAGTGAAATTTTACTAATAAGAGAATGGAGGCAGCAAAGTCTAGAGATTCGCTAGAGAATCGCAATGGAAACTATCTTTGATTAACTTAATTTAAGCATAAAAAGGACTTAAAGATGGAAATCAATTAAGCTATTAGAAATTTTCAATGTGAGTTGAGCTTAAAGTGTATAACATTAAGATTGTGAAAGAAAACTCAACCAAAGTGATGCTCTTATCTAAAACTAAGATAAGCTGCCCTCATAGAGGTTCTCATGGGTTTTTGGTTTGCTACAAACAATTTTCTAGGGGTTTACGGGCATCCAGCATATGAATGAGGCCACATGGGTGACTCATTCATGCTATTGAAGCTTTGAGTGTTTGTGAGCAAAACAAGCAAACAACTGCATGCTTTACACCGCTTAGGTTCCATTCGTACTGGATGACCATACAAGTTATGTAGGTAAACCATGTTTCATGTTGTACATGCATGGATGATTCCTATGAAGTAAGCAAGTGTCAGGTAATCTTAGGGGCCACTACCCTTGTCCATGCACATGGGTAGATTATGTCCACTATTGGTTCAGCATCCTCCTCTTGCCTCTTCATCCTTTCGACTCACGTTTTCTAACACTTATCCAATTGATAGTTTCCTCATGAATTCACAGAAAACCCACATAAAATCCTAAGTAATGATCTCTAATATGACAAAAAATTATGGATTTAGAGTATCTAGTTAGTCACTTGAATTGATCAAATAGTTACACTATTCACACAAAAGCAAGTAGCAAAATAGTAATATAAATATGAAGAGTTACAATGTTTGTATGAGTAATAAAAATGGATACAGCAGTTGTCTTGTCATAGCCAAAAAAAGAAATATTTACGAATCACATCTTTGCAACTCAAAAGTAGAAAATAGAATAGAAAATAAGGGAAAGATGTAATATAAGAATCATCTACATAAGCAACTTAGGGAACCTCAAGACTAGTCATCTTAAGCCTTGACTTATCTCATGTGAACTTTGTGCATAGGATTGTGTGTAACTTTGTTATGTTGTTGTAACCTCGCAGCCTTTTCTCAAGATTTTTCTAAGGATTACATGCTCTTTTTTATTTTTAGCCCCTCTATAAAGGCTAGGTGATGAGGTATGTTTATAGGTGTTGAGAATAAGGGTTTTCTAGGGATTTTCAAGATTTTACCACCATTGGAGCTTTCTAAACCAAGACAAGTATGGTTCAAAGATTTCTAGAAATTGCATTAAAATAATTAAACTCAGTAGGGCCTAAAAAAAAGGTAGTTTTTGGGCCAGCCCATTAGAAGATTTTTCATTTATGACTTGTTTTGGGCATAACTTTCACTCTGACCTTTGTTTGGGTGATTTCTTTTTTTTATTTTGAAGCTTACTAAGTCTAATTTCTAATCAAAACTATTTCATAACATTTACATTAGCGTGAAGAATATACACACAAAAGACTGGACACATAGCGTCATTATCTTTTCTATTCAAATTTGGTCTCATAATATGTGATTAGAAAGTTCGTGTAATGAGGACGATAAGAATCTAGACTAAATATTTTTATGCATCTAAGGATGCGGAAAAAATGAAGGAAGAATTCTAATTAAATGTCGAACATACTCAAGTATGGCTCATTTGAACTTTTGGATCCTTTAATTCTTTCATAGGTATCTATAGGTATGAGTCTTTGCATCAACAAATATTAGATTTTTCCAAGGCTCTTAATTTGTGATATAGGGTTCAATTAGTTTCTTCGAAGTTCTAAATATAACGTTCTTTGATGCCATGCTGTTGAAGAAAATGTATTTCAAGGTTTCTCTTTTCATAAAAACTATACGAGGAACATAGATATTTACTTAGATATGATGGAAATTTTGAGTCTAAATTTAACAACATAATAAATTTGGAAATATATTCAATTTGTTTCAATTTTAATTACAGTGTACAAATGTAATTCATCTATAACTATTATAAGAATAGGTAATAGTTCATCTTCTATGACCTCCAATTGATGTGACTGCTTCACTTTTCACAATTACAGGTCTGAAAAGGTGTAAGCTCTTATCATGAAAAGGTATTTGATCTAGACCTGGCAAAACTGACTTAAGATCGGAGACCCGAAATGAACGACCTAGACCCATACCAAAACTGATATCCCAAATATGTTCACCCGAAAGTGGATCCAAAATCCGAATAGACACGAACCGAATCATAACCGACCTAAAATGTTTTACAAAGTTGCTTGTTTTGGCATGACAAGCATATTTGACCAAAAATTAGTTGATTTGAAATCGATCCGATTGGAACCATACCCAACCCAAATCGAAGCGATTGAAATGTCACTTAACTCAAATATAACCCAACCCACACTTGACCTAACCCTTACTCGAAACGGATGACCCATTTGCCAGATCTAATTTGATCTCCAAAAGTAGATGATGCTTACTTGAAGTGCTAATTGCCTTTGCTTAGGGACACTATAACTCTTGACTCGAATTACTGACACTTAGGTTCCTAAGTTTAAGAGTAACTATTTTTGGGCCTAAACTTTTTCAAAACTAATTTTGGGGTACCCTAAATTTTCAGGAAACCAATTTTTTGGTCCTTTTTCCCTATTATTCAGTCCTTTAACTTTCAGAAATTGCAGAATAATCCCTGGAATAGGAAAAACGTGTAAATAAGCTATTTGTAGGGGTTTTTCAAAAAATAAGCTTGTTTTAACTGATTTAACTTCTTATAGTGACTTTATTGGTACTAATTATCACAATCTACTACTTAATCTTATATATTATAATTTCTGTGGTTATAGGCCCACCGTGCTTAGCAAAAATAATTGAATCTTAATTAAAGAGTTTTGACCATTACCTGAGCTTAGTCTGTGCTGGACTTCGGCGTTCTTCTAGCTTTCGATTTACAAAGATTGCTTATCTCAACCCCACCTTCCTTAGATCAGGCATAGCACAGATCTGTTTCGTTTCCTACCTCAAACCGTAATCACTAATCAAGTTTTTAATCTTTTTTCAAGAATAGTGGAACTTTAATCAAGAAATTATAATATTTAAGACATAAGGTTTAATTGAATAACATTCCCTACTAGGAAACTTCTTTTATTGAAAGCTTGAAAGTGGTTATCTTACGATGGAATGCTTTGAAGAGAAACTTAAGCTAAGATCATTAGAGATGCTTGTTCATAGAGAAATGGAAAAATCCAACTTCTCTTCTTGCTTAAGAATGCTCAAATGACTGTATTCCTTCTCAACATTTGACCTCTCTATTTATAGAGGGGATGGAGGGTACATAGGATGCCCTAAAAGCTATAGTACATAAAGATTTTTCATATGGCTATAGTTGTCTATAGTATACTGATGGCTACAGTACATACTTTATTTTACAGACCAGACACTTGTCCAGATAGAACAATAATGGGGCAGCCTCTTCAAAACTTTTAATGATGGCAAGACTAGTCATCATTATTGAGATTCTGTATTCTTTCATCTCTAATTATATCTTCCAGACTATCATTATCTAGGTAAACATCAAAATCTTTATCAATTTCGTTAAGATGCTCTAGATCATATTCTTCAAATAATTCAAGAAGATATTTCTTCCCTTTTTCTCATAAGAATTTTCCAGCTCTAATATCAAAAATATAATCAAAGATATTTTCTAACATTGCTTCTTCCACCTTCATGTAGTCTTTAAATTCATTATCATAGGCGAAGGTAGTGTTTTCACAATGCATTAACGTTTTTCCTCATTCGATTAATGTCCAACATTGATGATAAATGTTGAAGAATCCAATAGCCCTTGCTAATGCAGGATCAATGGTTACATGTACCGGACCTCCATGAATCCAATTTTGTCATTGATCACTGGGATTGTTGCAATCAACGATTTGGATAAGCTAATGGGCTGGTTTGGCTTTTCCGTTTTCATATCCAATTAGGGCGCTATAAGCCTCCAAAGTTAGGTATTTGTGAACTGGAATTTTTGTCGGTTCCTGAGGAGATTTGAGAATTCAATGGAACCTTTTGAACATATATTACTGGAACTTAGTTAAGGTTGAGAAAAATAGGAATTGTGGGTCTAGAATTTCTGAGAAGTAAAGTACCATCCCGTATTTCCAAGCTTTAAAGAGAGTATCACGGGAAGATAATAAATTGGTTGGAAAACAAATACCACCAACTCTAGATCTGTCGAGAAAATAGATCGTTGTACTCCAAGACTCCCGAATATCATAGAAATAATGATGATAAAAGTCGATGCAGGCTGCATACTACTCATTGAACAATTTCTCTCTAACATAAGAACTTATTTTCTCTTGGATATCATAAAGACACCGAAGGTAATTAATTTGTAATTCTAGAAGGGAAAATCTTTAGGCTATTAGGCAGGCAATAGAAAGTAGACCAAAGCGTGATCTACTTTTTGCATGGAATTCTAGGTTATCAATAAGGGCTTTACTAGAAGGCATAACTCGTTCTAGTATAACTGGCATTTCATTAAGGATTTCCTCCTTTTCTGGCAGGAGGTCGGCTTTGATGATCACCATTGGCGAGTTCTCGAGTTAAACTGTCTACCAGAGAGTTCTTCTTTCCCTGTATATGTTCAATAGAGAAGGAAAACTGATTAAGCCATAATTGCCAGTGTAGGAGTCGCCCTTGTGCTTGCATATTTGATAAATTCTTTTTTACAAAACCAAGTATCCCTTTACAATCAGTTCGAATATGAAAAGGTTTTGGGGCTAAAAACATTAAGAATTTTTCAGTTCCCCTTATGACTGCAAGAATTTCCTTTTTCATCGTGGGATAGTTGCATTCTGCCGTATTAAATTAAAGCTTCCACTACAGTATTTGCAAAGTTTTTCTCCTTCTTTGATTTTGAGTACCACAGTCCAGTGTTCATTGCTGGCATCTGTATCAAGAATTAAATCATCTTCTTCATTAGGTAAATTACGAGTAGGAAGATTTTTACACATCTTTTTGAAGTTCTGGACAATTTTTGAATTATTAGTGGTCCATGGCCAGCCAACATCCTTCTTGAGTTTTTGCTGTAATGGATTTCTTAGTTTAGCCAAATCTTTAATAAAATTAGAACCGTAGGTAAGACATCACGGAAACCTTTCTAGTTGCTTCCTATCTTCAATTTTTTCAAGAAAATTTTCTATTTTTTTCAAAATATATTTTTGTAGAATAATCTGTCCAGTTTTTATCTCTAGACCTAAAAACTGAATTTCTTGTTCAGCATAAATGCATTTATTCTTACCAAGTATAATACCATAATCAATGCATCTTTGGCTGACAGCTAAGATATCGTCTTTATGCTTTTCTATGGTTTTAGAAAAGATAAGGATATCATCAATGTAAACTAAATAATAATGATTAAGATCTTTGAAGATGTTATCCATTCTTCTCTGAAATATCTGAGGTGCATTTTTAAGACCAAATGACATTACTATCCATTCATAATGACCTTGTAGGGCACTAAATACAGTTAAAAGAATACTTTTCTCATCCATTTTTATCTTCCAATAACCGCTTTTGCAACTTATTTTCGAGAATCAAGAGGCTCCTTGAATTCTGTTAAAAAGGACCGTTTTGCTAGGAATATAGTAACCATCAATGACAGTATTGTCATTAAGCTTTTTATAATTGATTATCATTCTAGCTTTTCCTCTTTTTTCTTCAACATGATTTCCTACCATGAAAGTAGGACTAGTGTAAGAACTCTTGCTTATTTCTGGTTAATCCTTTGGCAAGAGGTTCTTTAATTTGTGTATCAAATTCTTGGATATCCTAGTGGGTATATACCATTTTGACTCGGATGATAGTGTTGGGATTTAGTAAAGTGATTTTAGCAAATGTTTTGTCTTTATCCCAAAATTTTAGAGGGTTGTCAGAGTAGAGTTCTTTACATAATTTTTCTTCTTGTTCAACAATCTGCTCTTTAACAAATGACTCGATTAATGAGATTGTTAGTGCTACTTCATGTTGTACAGGCATTACCTTTTCACCACGCTGACTGCATGTAAATTTAATTTTCTGATGAGTGTAAGCTTTACTTAATTTTTCAATAGGAACTAAGTGACCCTTAATGGTGAATATTATTTGGTTTATAGTCTGAGTGCATGGAGAATATAATCTTTGGAAATTATTACCAATAATCATATCATGAGAGGGTTAATCTGTAGCCCATAGAACTGGTATAATACACTGAACTCCTTCTAATTCTATGGATAATCCTTCTATGGGTTCATTATGGCTCATAACACTATTGTCAGCTATCGTTACTTGTAAAGGATTTTTAGCTTTTTTCCGCATAAACTCAGGAAATAATGATCTTTTTCCAAAGCATACAGAACAACCACTATCTATGCAGGTACACATTTCATATTTATTATATCCATCTAAACATATCTTTATTGGTATATAGATGCTATTAGGGTTTGCATTGGTAGCTTCATCGAAAATTTCTATAGTTATATTTTTGACTAATTCATCCTCATAGATAGGTTCACTGACCGTCCTAATTTTGTATCCAATCATTTTTCTATCTAGACTTGTTAACCGATCTAGACTAGGTCTTGCGGCCTCAAAACTCATTTTGCTCATTTCACTCGTTAGGCTAATTGTATCATGTTCTTTAAGCTCTTCTTTAGTGTATAAAGATCTCTCCCCACTCTGATCTTGTGCTCATGATTCTTAATAATTGAGGTTTAATGGTGATTTTACCCTCCTTATCAATTTTCATTACATTTTTCTTATTGATCTTCATAGGAGTGGTAAAGCCAGATATCTATGACCGATCGATTTTTATATTCTGAGGGTTAGACTTAATTCTCTAGATTTTTCGATCACTGTTACCTTAGTCTTAGGATATATTGTATTATCTAATATGTGGATAATTTTTCAAAATATTCTTAAAGGATATCCTTCTCTTTTCATGTCCATTCCAACTGTTTTTATCTTAAGGGATAGGAAGTTTTTAGCAAATTCATCTTTTAGACTCATATAATTTCCAGGTCGACAGTTGAAACCTACTAACCCATTACATAAATTGGTTTTTATCCCTGTGATTATCTGGTTATTAAATTTGGTATGTCTAATATCATAGACTAAAGCATAAAGATCCATATCTTTACTATAATACTGTAATGGAGTGATTTGAACTTGGACGCTTCCGACATGGATATACCTATACTTTCTATCTTTGTTATGCTTAAGGATATTCTCCCAATCAATCAAATTAACATCCCCAACGTCATACTCACAATCTTTTATCTCAAGATCTCCTTCTATCATTTCACATACGTATTTGCTTTTTATTTCAAAAATATATTTTTTATAGATCATGTCCTTTTGGATTATGGGAAGAACCCAATCTCCCTTGACTTCTTCATAATCATTGTCTACAACAGACTCTTCCCCCTGAAGATCATCAAGGCTAACCGAGTTACTTTCCATCATTTGACTTGTTTCTTCATAATCACTTTCTTTATATTCATTGTCCTCTATAATTTCAACAATTCCTTTGTTGTTGCCTAAGGCTAGGTCTAAAGCCTCATTTTCACCATGCTCAACACAATCTAGGCTTCCCAAGGTTTCAATCAGTTTGTTATTTTTTCTGTTTTTACATTCATTAGCATAATAACCTATTTCTTCACATGCCCAACATTTACAGTTGTTTTTTCCTATTTGCAATAAGCAGCTTTTCTAAAAAATCTACATTTCTTAGGATTTGGTTTGTTGCAATATTTTCTTCTATATTTTTCACCTCCCTGTTTGTTAAAGCTCTTTTTCTTATAGAATTTTCTTTTCTTCTTTTCTCAGGTTCTTTTCCCCATTGGTGAGGTGAATCTCAGCAAGTCAAGAATTACCTTTTAATTTTGTTTTGTTTTTGAAGATCAAGACATTGTTCATTGATCCATTTTAACAAATAGAAAATTCTTGAACTAAGGGTATCAACAACATCTGTTTGTTTCAACCATGCCATGTATTTTTCATTAATTATAGAATTTATAGGATATGACAACTTGTCATAGAACATGCCAGGATTTGTTTCATTATGCCCAATTTTGTAATAATATTGACTGAATTCTGTAATATAATTTTCTAGGTATCTCATATCCCATAGTTCTATGTTGTTAATTTTTCTTTGCCATTCTCGTGCTTTTTCTTCAGAATCAATTTTAGCTCTAATGAATTCAGTTTTAATTTCTTTGCACAGACTTCTGAATATAGCAGCTGGTGTTTTCATTATTCTTAATGTATTTTTATCATCTTCACTTAATAAATCATACCAGTCAGTTACAGTGCTAGAAAAACTATGCTAAATATAGTTTAGAAAGTTTGCCGCAGTCATGTAGTATTTAAGTTTAAGACACTGTTCATTCCTCTTTTCCAGTGCTCAAATATCTCTTTTCTATTATGGGCTCTATCAATGTTTAAGATGTATCTTATTTAACTAATTGGGGTGAGGCCAATTTCTTCACAGATTGTGGTTTTCCTTATGACAAACCCGAAAGAAAAATTACTTGTGCGTCCTGCAGGAACATACCTAGGTCTTAGGAAGTGAGTGTTTCTTCTGAATGGTTTACCAAATTCTTCAGGTTTAGGAATGACATTCTTAACGAGATTAGTTTCTGCTTCATATAAGTTAATCTCTTCTCCAATCTTATTGATTTTGTTTTCAATAGTAATTTTACCATATTTCTTATCAAGTTTTTTTTCTAATTTCTTCTAATGGTAAAATATTAAGATCTTCTAATTTATCATATTCATCTGCTGATATATTTCTTCTTCTAGGTGGACATTATTAGTTTCTTCATTATTATCTGACAAAACATCATATTTATCACTGATTGCGCTCATAATTTTGTTTAATTCTTTTGGATTTTGTTCTTTATTGAACATTGTTTGTAGCTCTTTGAGAGTATGTTGCTTATACTCCATCTTCTTTTTCTTTCTTTTTAGTCGATTTTTCACCAGATTATTCTCCTACTTCTTTTTGAATTTTATCTCTTGCAAAAAAAATGAAATCTTGTTTTTTGGGTTTTGAAAAGGATATTTATGCTAAAAAGGAGTACTAATTCTAGGAGTAGCTTTTTCACTATGTCTAACTTCACTAATAAGAGAAAGATGGACAACAGTTAACTGATTCTTAAGATCTTTTAGTTCTATCTTAATTTTAGCTAATTCTTCTTTTAATTCTAAAACTATATCAGGTATATAATTTAACTGAGCTGCTACAGAGATATTACCTTTAGATGAGTGGATAATGTGTGAATAATTAGGACTAGGACACGCAGGTGATGATTCAAGCATTAGTCACAACTAATCTCAATTAATTATCTTAATTAGTCATGAATTA
>NCQV01064082.1:0-11669 GCA_002740545.1 Lophocereus schottii
AAAACACACGTGGCACGGTCACACCGTGCCTAGGTGGCACGACCGTGCCACATGACACGGCTCCCCCGTGCCAATTTTCTGCCTTCTCTTGGCTTGGCGTTCCTTCGTCTTGACACGTCCGTGTTTGTGCAGCATGGTCCCACCATGTCGGTACTTGAATTTTGGGCCATAAACCCAACAGATAGTAATCTCGCCAAGTCCCCCAATCACATTTAGCTTTATGTTTGAATGTCTTCCATTATCTAACTGGTGAAAAAGTAACGTTCATTTCATATATCCAACAAAAAAAATGCATCGGCGGGAGCACATCTATATTCTCAACCTTTCCATGCACTTTTATTTATCCATACCAGATTTGTCACCGACCATGCGAGGGGAGAAGAACCCTGTTTGATGAACGTGCCTCAAATATGGATGTGCAAATTTGTTTGGCGGAGCAGCCAAAGTATATAATGTCTCCTTCCCCAAGCCTTTGGATCGAGAAGTCCTTTTTTTAGTGAAGACAAAAGATAGAATGTTAGATGGATCTTTTGGAAGCATTTCATCTGGAGGCAAGGAAAAGGGGACAAACTGTCAGTTAAGCCTCAAGCATCAAGGGACCACGCACCTATCCGAACCCCACCTAATTAGTCCTACATATAACACAAGGCTTCCAAGGCCGAACATTACACTATACAGCTTCCAGTGTTCCTCTCTCTCTAGTTAATCCCCCCATCGGCTACTCGCTACCATCTGTGATCCTCTGATCGATCTGTTCCGTTTAACTTTGATGCAATGGCGGCAGCCTCAGCCTACAAGGCCATGGGGGGCAGCCTGGGCTACCCACGTGATGCATCCTTCTCTTTTTACCTTGATACAGCCGAGAGGGATTTTGTCAGAAGCCTAGCTGAATCCATCCATAGCCCCCCTTCAGATCGAGAGGCCTCCACCCCACGAGTTAGTCTAGGAAGGAGTAGAATTCCTCGGAGTGAACTGGGTGTATTTAAGGCCGAGAGATACTTCAATGAAAAGCTAGAAAACAAGAAAAGCCCGACCCCTAGGAGGGAAGGTGGTGGAAGGAGGCACAGGCGAGAGAAAAGAGATGATCTTTCGGAGAGAAAGTCATCCAAGAGCACTGGTACAACCAGAAGTAGTACTACTAGTAGTGCTTTCAAGTCACCAATGCCAAGCCCGAGATCCGAGGCAATTTGGAATAGCCAACTTGGCTTGTTGTCGCTACCAAAGAAGGCAGGAGTCGGCTTGAGGATCTTATCTGGCTTCCAGTGCAAAGGGTCTTGTTTCAACAAGAAATCCGTTCATACCGCAGCCAGTACCCATCTAAGCATACAGTCCCCTAGGTTCCCACCACCAGGGGACGGGCAGTACAGGAAATGCAGGCTTTCCCATCAAGACCATATTGCATTCCCAATCATAGACACCGCTTCTTCTCCCCATAATCATTATAACAAGAACAAAAAGTACTTGGATCAAGATCACCCAAGAAAATCACTAGAGGTGTTTGGCTTCCACCACATAGGAAAACAAGACATAGCAGACAACCTAGAGAGGAAACTCTCCATCCTTGCACGGGACGCGATCCCAAACTCTTCCCCAAATGCAACCTTCTCATTCCCTTTGCCTAACAACAAGACCAAAACAACTGGTCTTACTCATCAAAGGGACGACGATCATCAGGATGCAAGGAGCGATGCAAGCTCTGATCTGTTTGAGATTGAGCACCTCTCAGGGATCAGTACTATGGGGCCCACGAGCCAAGCATCTAACATGTCCAGCTGCATGACCCCTACTGCCATCCATTCATGTTATGAACCCGGTGAGGCCAGTATTGAGTGGAGGGTGGTCACAACAAGTGCTGCTGACTTCTCTGCAGCGTCTGAGCTCGATCATGAGAAGATTACAGCCCCTGCAAGAACTCCTAAGAAAATCTCCCCTGAAAGTGGGTTGTTTGTAGGGTGCATAAGTTATACAGCTGTGGATGTTTTAGAGAATAACAATCATCATAAAATTAAAAACAATGAGAATGGAAGATTTGATTTCGAAGGCAGTGCAATTATTGCTCCTTCCACACCCTCAAAAAGGTCTTATGCATTAGCATACCCCTAATTAAAAACAATCAGACTTATTGTATGTTTTGGGTTATCTATCGAGAACTAGCTAGCCTTGTTACATTGTATTAATGTTAGACTATTTTTAGTGGGAAGATATGATTTTGCCTAATATTGAATGAGAATATAATTAAAGCATGGAATCATGTATTTGTCCTACCAATCAATGTAGTTGAGGAGTATGTAATATGTATAATGATGAAGGGAATGGAGCTTTGTTCTTTTGCTTTTCTTGTTTGTCAGCCAAAGTTGCAGCACTGCCAGGGACACAAAATGAGAACCCGGGTTTCTTTCCCTTTTTTCTTTTAAGTTTTGGGGTTGCATAATTGCCTATAACCACATCGGTCCTCCTGCAGAATTAAAATTGTTTTGTTGGCTTTATCTCTTGACTTTTTCCTCCCATATTTTACGAGTAAAAAAGAAAAGGCGGGCAATGGCCGGATTTGTAAAATGGGTGCTGAATTTGCGTCACGAGTGCAAATGCAACTGATTTAGCAGTATTCTCCATAACTTAGATTTAATTTCTAGAAGGTTGCTTTGCTTGGAGCCGCCTCTCCAGCTTCTGGCCTGATTTAACAGAAATTTAACAGAAATTCACTGGTGTCAACCCATAAGATGCACACTTCTTTCCACGTGAATTTTATGTACTTGGATATACTTCCTCATTCTATTGCAAATTCGTAATGCTCATAACATACTCTTAACATCTTTTCTAGTGCAAATGTGATTTGAATTTTGGATACTGATGTTGCATCGATGGATAGGTTCATTTTCATCCGCACCCAAAAAAAAAAGGGAAAAAAAAGGAAGACTCAGTTTCATAGCATAATGTTGACCCAATTTTTAACGTAGTATTCACTTAGCAAGATGAGAAGTTATTGGGGCCCTGGAAAATAAATAGGCCATAAAATCAGGAAATGGGCCTATTGAATTAGCATGCAGTTGGATTTGGGGCCCTGGAAAATGGATAAAGTATCGAAAAGGCCCCCGGGAAAGCAGCGTGGAGCAACAGTTAGGTAGCGTTGAGCCAGAAGGAGAGACAAGGCAACATATGTGATATCAGATATGATATAGCTCCCCAAAACCCTAAGGCATCCTGAC
Source organism: Lophocereus schottii (assembly GCA_002740545.1). NCBI lineage: Eukaryota > Viridiplantae > Streptophyta > Magnoliopsida > Caryophyllales > Cactaceae > Lophocereus > Lophocereus schottii. The sequence goes on from NCQV01064082.1 coordinate 3,207, forward strand.
CCACTCCACCCTTTGTGTCTCCAATCAGCGCTTTTTGGTTGGTCTAACTTCCTCTCTCCTCGGCTGCCCAGTTTGAAGGGTTTTAGGAAATCCAATTTAGGGTTTTCGGGAGGGAATTGGAAAATGGTGGGAGACAACAAAGGCAAGAAACTGAAGGCCGCCGACAAGAATGATGAGGAGAACGCTGAGCAGATCGACGGTGAATTGGTCCTCTCCATTGAGAAGCTCCAAGAAATTCAGGACGAGCTCGAAAAGGTTCCCTGTTTTCTTCTGGGAATATGTCCTTCTGTTTGGTTGCATAGGATAATTTTGCTCTGTGTTTTGTTTGTTTGATATAAGATCGACTCAGAAAAAGGATTCCCTAAGGTCTGCTCTGCTTCTGCATTCATTGTTTTAACTTACTGTGTAACCCTATGCCTCTATTGCTATTGTCACATTACCAAATTTCCGGCTAATTACGCTGTATTTTTGTGGTAATTATGAAAACACTCTGCTGTGAACATTACGTATCGGGTCACCTGTGAGGCTGATGTTCATTTGCCGCTACTGCTGTTTATTTATTTGACCTGTGCAATTGATAGCTGTTAATCTGAAGGATGCGTGAATTTGATTGTAGATCAACGAGAAAGCTAGCGATGAAGTCTTAGAGGTGGAGAAGAAGTATAACGAGATACGTAAGCCCGTTTATGACAAGCGAAATGAGATCATAAACTCCATTCCGGACTTTTGGTTGACTGCTGTAAGTGGTCTGCTTTTGTGTTTTTAGTTTCACTGTTGATCTCCTGGATTTCGCATTAGCCTGAGTTGTTTGATTTTGTATTTTGTGCAGTTTCTGAGTCATCCTGCTCTCAGTGAGCTTTTGTCTGAAGAAGACCACAAGGTATCTTTTCCTGCCAACTTTTGGAGTAGCTGTTCAAGTCTGACACTTGAGTTTGATTGCTTTTTGCTTGTCAATATCTGTAAGCTTATCATTTTACTTGCACTGTGTTTCCTATCACAGATATTCAAACATTTGGCATCTATTGAGGTTGAAGATTCTAAAGACGTGAAATCTGGATACTCCATTACTTTTGTAAGTGACTGCATGTCAAGTTTCTGAGTATACTCAGTTGCATTGTACTAGATATCTCTTGTCCATCCCAGAATGATGGCTACTGTACATGACTAATGCCATTAATCACCATTGAATTCAGAATTTCAGCCCCAATCCTTATTTTGAAGATACGAAGCTCACAAAGACATTCACTTTCCTTGATGAAGGAACCACGAAAGTGACTGCTACATCTATCAAGTGGAAAGAAGGCATGGTATGGCCTTTCTTCTCATTCTTCAAGTCACTTGATCCTTTTTACTGCTGTGCGTTCATTTTTCTGTATTAAACCTGTCCAGGGAATTCCAAATGGTGTGGATGGTGAGAAGAAAGGAAACAAAAGACCTCATGCTGAGGAAAGGTCAGATTTTAACTTGTTGACTTTTAAGTGTCAACTGTTGTCTATCATATAGGTCGTTTACCTGGATTTTGGATTCATGGGCTTAGTCGGCTACTGTAATGATTGGGAAGTAATTAAAATTCTGACATGTTAGTCCTGATGGCTTGAGACCTTTCAAGGCCGTGTACATTATTGCCTGTTGTGTTAAGCTATTGCAGCTTGTGAGAGACTCATATTATATTGGTTTGGCTCTCTTCCAAAGTGATGTGACAGTATGCTTGTGGTTGTTATTAGCCATTTACACTTTATTCTGCCTCTGTGGTTGATTATGATGTTTATTCTGTGACAATAGGGTTTCCTCTGTTTTTGTGTGTTGCTATAGCTCTTTGCCTGCTATAGTAAGCATTCCTCTCAAGTCGAGTCGCACATCTGGTGACCTGGCCCTAGCATGGGCTGGCAATATGCTGAGTTGGGGTAAATGTGGGTTTAGATTGGGCAGATTAGAACCACCTATGTCCTAACCCATTTCTAGACAGAGTGGATTCTCAGTTTACGAGTTTTGTTTAGGTTTTAATGAGGTGTTAATGTATCAAGCCAATTAACAACAAATGTTAAAATTTATTGGTAATTGAGTTCACCCACCGACCAAGCTTGGAACTGTATCCTAGCCTGCAAACAAAGTATTCCGGCTTTGATGTACATCTTTAGTGTGGGGACCTCATGGGATCCTTTTTGGGGGGGGGTCTTACAACGTTAGTGCCTAGGAGTTCTTTGTTTCAAGCTGTAGAGCTGCAAACTGTAAGCAACTGTGAGGAGGTAGACAAACATATGGGAAAGAGTTGTAAGGAGCTAAAATGAGCATGCCCTAAGTGGCTGGTAAACTTGTACCCAAACCCAATTCAAACTCATGTCCCTGTACCCACCACAGCCTTTCCTGAGCTCAGGGCTGCGCTTCTCAGAGGAGAATAGAAGAGAAAAAAGAGGAGTTAAGCTACTCGATTGTTTCATATGATGGTGACTTTGCCTTGTCTGCTTGAGTCATTGATAGGTTTTATCGAATATTTTAGTGATGAGTATTCTGTTGCTTTTTTGTTTGCCCCATAACTTTGAAATAAGAGGTAGTCAGCTCTCCTTTTGGCAGTAATTTTGCCAGAATCAGCTTCATATTTTCTGTTCAAATTTTCATCAATCACGATTTTCTTTGAAGTTGTCATTTTATGAGTTGAAAGTGACTGTAATTTTTTATATCACTATATCTGCTCTTGCTAGAAGCTAATATGGTTGCAAACTGTTGCATCTTTTTAAGCATACTTTTCTATCAGAAATTGATGCATTCATTTTGCCTTTCCAACATCCTTGCAGCTTTTTCAGCTGGTTCAGTGAAACTCAGCAAAGTGATGATGAAATTCATGACGAGGTAGGTTTAGTTATTTTGTCAGTCAGTGGACACATTTGCCTAAGTCAATTTGGCCGAAGAATATTTATAGGACCTTTCTTACGTTAGTTTGTGATAATTCTTTCAGGTAGCTGAAATCATCAAGGAGGATCTTTGGCCTAATCCGCTGACATACTTTAACAATGTAATCTGTCAATTCTGCTGTATCTTGTTTCCTGTTCCTGTCTTCTGGAAAGCCTCTGCAATTTGATGGTGGCTTCATTTTTTTGTTTTTTTGGGGCCTATGTGATTTTAAGCTGTGTCCTTTATTTATTCCAGGAGCCTGATGAAGAGGATTTTGAGGGGGAGGATGACGATGATAATGAGGTATGTGAAGAAAATTTTCCCTCCAGTTCCCTTTAAGTTTGTCCATTTTCGTTCCTTCATGATGTAATTGTGCGGTGTTAGTATTACCACCCATTGTGCGTGCTGCTTCAACCAAGTAACCCTTTGGCCCTTGCAAGTGGTTATCAAGTACTATAGTTGATCATCAGCCATAGAGAAGGCCTTTTTTGTGAGTTCATTGGACAAAAAGTGTTAAGAGTTTGTAGGAGTTGGACTTTTGATGTGTTCATTAAGATTGATTGAGTGGAGTGAAATCTAGTATACTGTTATAGCCAAATGGGACTATTGGGGGATAAGAAAAATTGCACATGAGGAGTAAGTGTTTAAGAGTCGCAGAGCTCTTGTACTCACAACTCTTTAAGGATAATCTCCTAGGTATGGGCAAGCAAAGTCCCATTAGTAACTCACACTCCGGATTAGGAAGGGGAACAAAACGGGGGAGTTCATCAGCTTGCAACTTTGGGTCCTATTATTGGTTTGTTATGTTGCATGCACTTATGCATGTGTAACTCTTGGGCATGACTGCACAAGAGGGAGAAACCTTGCTAGGTGATTATCTAATCTGTCCCCTCAAGCAGACCCTTTCTCCACATTGGGAGGTGACCATGGAGCTTGACTTGGTTTTGCTAAACCATTGGCAGGGAAAAGGTGAAGGATCTGAGGATGATGATGATGAGCAGGATGATGATGAGGATGCAGAGGAAGAGGAGTGAGAATGTAGCATCGGATAACTGGTCTATTTGCAGCAGCTCTTACGATTTAGTTATGTTTCTCTGTTGTTTTTTTTGGGATCAATACAGGCTATTGTAAAGTGGGTTTCTAGCGGGGTGGTGCTGATTGCAAGGGGGGTGTGTTAGGATTCTGAGCATGACAAATATGTGCCTTTTTGAATCTTTTTCTTTCTCTTCGACCTTACATCTGCTTAAAAATTGTAATAGGCAAGCGACTTTCTTTGTAGTAACAGAGTTGGGATTCACTTTTTGTTCATTGCTTGTTTGGCATGCTGGGCTTTTAGTTTTCCCATATGATGACTGATGAGGCTTTACAAATTTGTTTTTCCTGTTTTACTGTTCTTCACTTTGCTGGACTTATTAAGGCAATGAAGTTGGGGAGAAAGTACTTTTGGCAACTGGTTGTTCATCATTTGAGCTGTATTGTGCTTTGCAATAAACTTTACAGAATTGCTTACATTCCGTGAACGTGCTCACTAAATTGACTCCTGGTAGTATAGGTGCCTTTGAAGGCTGAAGCCAACGATGGACGATGGTTGTACAAATGTAAAGACAGCCATTTATGACAGACCACCTCGTCGCATTCGCTCGCATGCTCCTGCTATCAACTAGTGCATATGCATATGTTTTCATTTAAATTTTAAGGATGCTATAAAATGTTTCATTGAGTAACTTTTGATGTAACAATCAATTCAGACTTGTAAACAAAGTTACAAATATCGTACCGATCATTATAACGTTTTTTCATCGGAACGAGACATATCGGATTTATGCGCTATTGTACTGAACTTGTACCGTTTGAATTTCAAAAAATTTTTAAAATTAAAGGACAAAAAAATTGAAATTTTAGTGTACTGAATGGCATTTGACCGAAAATACCGATACCGCTCGGTATTTAACAGTATAGAGCGGTATTGACCGGTATTTGACCGGATAATAGCTTGTACCGCTTTTTGACTGATAGGGTACGCTTCGACCAATATCGGACTGTACGGTATGGTATTTATAACGCTGTTTGTCAATACTCGGTAAACATTTGCCAGATTAAAAAAAAGTTGAGTATGTTCTTAAAGTTCTTATATTAATAAAAAAAAAAAATGTTCTAAAAACAACAGAGTTTGCAAGGCTACACATGAATTGGCATGTGTCAGTAACCTACTGTACTAATTTTCTTTTTGCTTTTTCTTTTTAAAAAAGAGCCTATATGGAAAGGCTTCATTATCCTATTTCATTGCAATTATTATAAGATATCATTATCAATAAATAAGATCTTAAACGAGTGATTAAATCAAGGTCATCCATACATTTAGATCTTATGTTCCGTTGTTCCCTTTGCTCCTTGATCTATTTTGTGCAATTGTATTGTCCAATTCTTTCTAATTAATTAGTTTCACTCAAACAGATGGCCATAAGTAAGATTTTATTTCGACGAGATAGAAAAATCAGAGCAAGAATCACCGTGTCATATAGATGCAATATGCATAGCTAATCCACTCAGAAAAGACAAGCTTTATTCTCATCAAACTCCAACGGACAGAGCTTAGATAGAGTTAGGTAAGACTTCATTAGAATTATACAGAAACACAAATGTCAAATAATGTGCGCACTTTTTTTTATTTTTTATTTTTCCTTTTCGGGGATGGAACTTGGAAGGCCAATGTTCCCAGCTGTTGTAATCGTTTCTCTCAGTTAGTTAAATTAGGTGGGAATGTTTTAACGGTTGGTTCATCTGACCATAGCTATGTTTCTGTCTTACATCCCCACGTCAAATCTTCTTGATCAATCCATTCAACTCTTTCATGCTTAAATTCCAGCCCAACATCATCACCACCAATTGAATCACGGTCCCATTCACAAGCTGAAGCTTAATTGCCAAGGTTATCCCACGGAATAATCCGAGGATATGGGGAGGCTTCTGGTGACACTATTGGCAGTCATCGCGACAATCCTGGGAAGCACCATCGATGGTTATGAATCCAAGGTGGTGCAGTTCATATTCGGAGACTCGCTCTCTGATGTCGGTAACAACGAGCAACTCCCTAGAAGCCTTGCCAAGGCCAATCTCCCTTGGTATGGTATTGATTTCGGCGACGGCCTGCCTAATGGAAGGTTCACCAATGGCCGCACCGTTGCTGATATTATAGGTATATATGCATTACGTGTTCGTGCTTATGTACTTGGAAGAATAACACATGATGAGAGCAGAGCAACTGTTACTTTGCCCAATATCTCAGTTTATGTATCACTCTGAGGATACGTAAAAACTTATTGAAGTTGTCTGTTTGTGTTATTCTATCAAGTAAGAGACAACAACCTCTTGTGTGTCATGGTGTGCAGGAGATGCTATGGGTCTGCCGAGGCCACCAGCCTTTCTAGATCCAAATTTGGATGAAGATACAATCCTCGAGAAAGGAGTCAACTATGCATCGGGTGGGGGCGGCATTTTGAATGAAACTGGTAGTTACTTTGTAAGTATTAATGTTGGTTAATCCTTTTGAGACGCCAATGTCAAGGAGGACTTATTCCCAGCTATAGAATGATACAATCGATCTCATGTGTTGTTGCTTGAATGTCTTGCTTGCATACAGATTCAAAGGCTCTGTTTCCACAAGCAACTGGAGCTGTTTCGAGGAACCCAAGAGCTGATAACATACAAGATTGGCAAAAATGAATCTAGGAAGTTTTTTCGAAACGCTGCCTACGTCGTTGCACTTGGAGCCAACGACTTCATTAACAACTACCTAATGCCCGTCTACGGCGACTCCTGGAAGTACAACGATCAAACCTTCGTCGATTACTTGATTGAGACACTTGAAGGACAACTCAAGGTATGTGTTGATTAGTACGTCATACAGTGTGCGTGTCAATTAATAATCTTGATAATTGTGATCCTTGTAATTAACATTTGTGTATTTATGTGTAGTTGTTGCATAGACTAGGGGCCAGGAAGCTGATGGTGTTCGGGCTTGGGCCCATGGGCTGCATCCCACTGCAGAGGGTGCTGAGTACATCTGGAGATTGTCAAGAGAAAACAAACAACCTGGCGCTGAGCTTCAACAAAGCCGCAAGCAAGATGGTGGAACAGCTCTCGGCCACTCTTCCCCACGCTAACTTCAAATTTGGTGACGCCTATGATGTTGTCGATGATGTTATCAAAAATCCTTACAAATATGGTAGCTTACTTGCTTTTTATTTGTTATGTTGATTGGTTATATTAATATAATCCGCACATATGCGCTAGATTTTGTTATGTTTAGTCTCGTCTTATTACGTTCATTTAATCTCGGGGGTATGGGATTATTTGCAGGGTTTACAAATTCAGATTCGCCATGCTGTTCATTTGGGCAAATCAGGCCGGCCTTGACATGCATTCCAGCTTCGACATTGTGTAAGGATAGGAGCAAGTATGTATTCTGGGACGAGTACCATCCCAGCGACAAGGCTAACCAGATGATCGCGAATGAGCTCATCAAGAAGTTCGGCTTCTTGAGGGCCGATGCAGGTGTTCCTTCCCCTGCGCCTGCCATGGCTCCCTCTGCCGATGACTAGTCAGTACTTGCTTAGAGAGATGCATCTACATACATTAACACCTGGATCCATATGTATTTTGTGTTGTTCAGGTACAATACGTTTTTGTTGACAGAACATTAAAATTGTCATTTTTATATGCAAGAGGCCAAGGATTAAATTTGAGTCAAGTGTGATTTATTGTACTTAATGTAATTGTGTCAAGTTTGCACCACTAATTGAAACCCAGATTTTTGAGCAAAGAATGTTTGCTTTTGTTCAGTAATAGTTGAATAAAAGAAATACTTAATTAGGTCTCTTAATTGCCAAAGACTTTACTAGAAAACTCAACCTGATTAATAACCACCAAGTTGCGAAAAAAGCTGTCCAGATGAATCCACCAGAGGTAATTAATTAAACTACTTCAACGCATAACAATGCAAAGACCTCCAAAAATTGAATTAAGGCAGCTACAGTGAACTACTTAATCGCATTACCGGTAATGTAATTGATAAAAGACTCCATCCTAAGAAATCAGTTCTGTGAAAATAATTAACATATCAAAAGAAGTAACCGTGGGTGTGAGCATGCAAAGCATCGCCTTATGAGTAGAAGCGTACTGGTTCACAATTAAGATGGACTCAACGTGACCATCTCTACCCATGACCACCCTGATTCGGCCCGCTAGATACCCGTCCACTGTCGGCTCCCTTTTCCTTTTCCTTTTCTTTTCCTTTTTTTCTCCTTTTCCTTTTTGCTTTTTGGCTTGTTTGCATAACAGGAACACAAAGATAGAATTAGACGGACTTTAAGCTCAGGTCCTCAAAAAATAATACATGTTTTTGTACGATAATAATTCATCCAAAATTGATTAAAAATTTAACCAAAAGTTTACTGAAGAGCAAAGTCAAAATTACAGCACTTAACATGATGATTGTGTGGTATTTTCTTGTATTGTCCCCCTCATTATTTAATACAACAAACAACAAACAACAACAACTCTTAATGTAGGTCC
>NCQV01064089.1:989-13043 GCA_002740545.1 Lophocereus schottii
CAAAGGTTTCACTTTATTCTTTTACGTAATTTGTCGAGCACCTGGTGTGCATCTCCTCATGGCTTTTAGGAAACCAAGTCATACACCAAAAATTTTCCCCAAATTTTTTCTCTTAAAAAAAAGAGAGAGAAAAGATGATAGCTGTAGAACCCCAATCATCTCTAATCAACTTCAAGTTCATCATTTTCCTTTTTTCTCTTTCTGGGTTTGACCTTCGAATTTCTCCTCAGACCACAAAATCGTAGAGGTAGCCCTAGTTACTTCTCAACCCAAATCGATGCAGAAAGGACCACACTTCAAGCAACCTCGAAAACCTCACATCGGTATGAAGCTACCCGAATTCAAGAAACCTAAAAATCAAAAAGCTTTCACCAAGAGGCAGTAGCAACGGTAGTGTGGGAGCTTTGGGATTTTGGGGGTCTCGGGCTGTAGAGGAGAAGAAGCAGAATGAGTGTTGAAGGTGATTGTGTAAAGATCAAACTTTGAAGGGGACTGTAAAGTAAAGATAGCAGCTGGAGCGAGTGTGGACCCATCAGAACTCCAGACCTTTCTTGAGAAGAAGACCAATAAACACGTCGAAATTCTCTCTCCTCTCCCCAAAAAAGAGGACAAAAAATATGAAGGCTTAAAATCAGGGAACGACAAGCCCAAAGAGAAAGAGCCACTAGTGACGACGGTGGTGCTAAGGGTGGCATCGCATTATGACAGCTGCAGTAAGAGAATCCACAAGGCCATTTCGTCCTACAAACGGGTGTACGAAGTGACCATAGACAAGCAGAAGGATACGGTGATGGTGAAAGGGAAAATGGATGGCAACAAGAAAAGGGGCTTAGAGAGAAGCTAAGGAAGCAGGTTAAGATCATCCTTGAGAAGAAGAAGGATTAGAAAGAGAAGAAAGACAACAGTAGTGGACACCACCCAAAAGAACAGAAAATAAGAAACAAAAGGGTGTGCAGCAAGCAAAAATTAGCTCAGCGAAATGGGAACCCGAGCAAAATCAATTTAGTGCCTCTCATTTTTCATTGAAGTTCTCTTGCCTCTCATACTTCTCTCGGTTGCTCTTTTGTAATTTGTTGCCTATCATATTTTGCTCAAGTGTTCTATTGTAATTTGGGAAATCATATAATTTAGGCGTTAAAAAGTTGGTTGAATAAGGGCTAGACAAAATACATGCTAACAGTTGGATCCTTGCAATTTAAATGGCATTATGGCGTGCCTAAAAAAAGGGGGCACCTACAATCACTATTAAAAAAGGTTCATGCCTCCACTCTTATCTAACCACGCATAGCTAAGTGTAGCAAGAAAATAAGCAAAAATGAGTGCTTGGAATTATCCCCACACATAATAAGTGATAAAAAATGTAACCACTCTTAGAAGAGTGGTAATAACTAATTAATATTTGTCCACGCATATTAAGCGTAGAGACTTATATATCGCGAATAGGGCACAGTTAGCACAGATATTAAGTGTGGTAGCCATTTTTTTTAATTTTTCGAAATATATTTTGAGCTAAACCACCAAATGACCATTAAATTAAAAAAAAAAAGAAGAGAAAAAAAGAATGAGTGTTTAGTTGATCTCCTGCCCAGATGCATATCATGATAAATCATGCTCGTGAGCCCCTCCATCTGTCACAAAACCCTAGCGATGCTACTGCTACTCGGCATTGGTTCTGGTCAGGGTGTTGTTACTCGGCGTTGGTTCTACTCGATGGCAATGAGGGTTCTCTGTTAACAGTTCCTCTTCATCCAAAGCACTGGTTCCGAAGTCTATCATTCTTCCTTCAAATTCAATCAAATTGGGTTCTTTGTCCTCTCATCAAGGCTCGGGTCGGGTCAAAATGGCGATTTGAATGAGTTCAACTTAGCCATGAAGGATAGGCAATTGGGTCATGTGCAAAAATGAATGCAAACTGATCTGGGTGCATTTCTTTCTCAGTTTGCTTTCTTTGAGTTATCCCCTAATCAATGTTAGATTCATTCTTGTTCCTTTTTCATTTTGTTCTTGTCACTGGCTTTAAAAGATGAGTTATTCATCGCAATTGTCTTCCTTCTCTGTCAAATTGCTCTGGTTTATGCACCATTGCTCACTAAAAATTTTAAAGATTGGGGATAAGTTATAAAACTGCAATATGAAGATGAGTTACAAAGCAATGCTAAAATTATAATGACCAAGTGTTTGATAAAATGCCTAAGTCAAGTATGGTTCATTTTTAGAACAATGTACTTCTAAGGCTTGATGCTCTATGTAACAAGTACCTAAGAGAAAATGAAGTACCGAATCTCATTATTTAACCAGCAAGATTGACATCAATGAAGCTCTAAAATGCAAATGCATCTTAAAAAGGACTAGTAATGGAATTCAGCAAATGAAAATGCATCAAAGTTGTTAAACAAGGTTAGCACACAAGGTGATGACGATGGAAATAGCATGAAAGGTAGTACCAGAGCATTTCTGTCTAGAAGTTCTGGGAGCAACAAGGTGCTATAGAGTAAAAAGAAAAGCATGGTTGTCAAATGACAGGATCCAAGGAAATGTCAAAGCAAATTAAACCATCCATGCCGACTCAAAAAATAGAATCTTTGAAGAGGGAGAAACAACTAACAAGATGGCAAAGTTAGGACTTAGAAGTGAGGATTAGATGCTAAATGTAGAATGTATTAAACCTCATACAAAACTAAAAACTACAGGGAAAGGAGACAAGGAAGTATAAAAATGGCCCTAGGTCAGGAAAAGAGAATAAGAAACCTTCTTTCTCTCCACCCTCCAAAGGTGTAACATTCATAAGCTAATCTTGTGAACCTGAACTAATCAGAATCATATCCACACTAATGCTGGTGTTGTTGCAGTTCACATATCCACACTAATGGTGCTATCGGTGTAGTTAACATTACATGCCAAATATGACCTAGAAGGCTAATTTTGAACCACGACATTGAACACTTGTAACAACTTACCAAGCACACTAACAGTTTTAGCTTTGCTTCCTCCATCTTCAGATACTGGGAGAATATGTGTAACTTGCGTAGTGAGTTTCTTCAACTCTCTCATAACCCAAGTAGTGCAAAAATGAATCAAGGTTAGATTCATTCTTGTTCCTTTTTCTTTTTTTTTTGGTCACTGGCTTTGAAAGATGAATTATTTATTGCAATTGTCTTTCTTCTTTGTCAAATTGCTATGGTCTATGCACCATTACTCACTAAAAATTTTAAAGATTGAGGATAAGTTATAAAACTACAATATGAAGATGGATAGTGATACACCATTGAGTACTACTATCTTGTGCTTGATTTAGGAAAATAATGAGTGGACTAGAGTTTGTTCCAACTATAAATTTGCCTTTTGTTAACATTGTGTTTTCCTTTTTTTATTTTTCTACATCTACTTTCTCACATCTTACCTTATTTTACAGGAGCTTATCACCATAAATATTTGAGGAAAATAACCTTAGTTACCCATAGTTTGTTATGTCAGATAAATGGCTCAATTTCTTATCTCATCCATTGGTAAATTGAAAATCCTTCCTCTTTTTTTTTGGCCCCATTTTCATTTTGTTTAGGTGTGTACCTCAAGTACCGATAACATTATCTCATTCTTGCTTTACATCTATTATTTGCTTTGATACTTTTGTATCCAAGGGTAATGTACAATAACATTGGTGAGTGGATAGAGAATCTCAAAGTCGAGGCATGAAGCTTCTACAATTATGTACAAGCAAGCAAATGGCTTGTGCAAAGTTAAAAAGCTCAACAAATTTTTGTGATTAATTAACTTTGTGCTTGTATTTTGTTATGCAGTATTCAAATCAATAGTCCTTTACTTATGTTCTATGAATTTTGGTCACCAAAAGTTCTATAATGTCTTCTCTATTTAATATTCTTCACTAATTATTGTATTGTTGTTTTTGTAGGTCTACAATTGTTCAATATGTTAATACACATGAAGAATCGAAGTACTGTTAAAGGTGATGGCAATGAGTTGTTGTTTAGTTTAAAAATTTTGAGTTACATGTTTTTATGGTAATGAGTTGTTTGATTTGTGTCGTGCATTAAAATTCCCTATCATGGCTTGTTTGATTTCTTGGATTTATTTTTGGTAATGGGTTGGATTTGTGTTGGATGCTCCAGGCATGAGACTTGTTGAGTTGATTTCCTCGGCATGTGGCCGTTGAGATTGTGAATAGTTTTTTATTGTATTCATGACATGTTGTAGAAGAAAAATAGCCAAGTTTTAGGTGGAACTTTGTCGAATTTTTTTCAAAATGAGGAAATTTAATAAAAAGACAAAGCTGAGGGTAATGATCTTAAATAATATTTGTAGAGCGAAAGTACCTAGTTATGAAGGCTAATAGATATTACATCTTGTAATCTTTTTAGAAGTCTTTTTCTATTATTAGCGTTATTTGTTGTACTTAACTATAATATATGAGTTTGCTGATTTCAGGTTGAAACTAAGGACAACATGCAACAAAATTGGATATCAGGTTCGGGTTCGTGAAGTGTTCATTTCGAATTATAGAGTTCTATACTATCTCATTTGTTCTGTTCGGCTTTAATCTTATATGGATGTGTTTCAAACAAACTCCCATTTTACGTAGTGGGTATATGTATTATAGGCATGTTGAATTCAATTTCATACTTTTCATTATATGGTTGAACACGAGTTATTTTTGAACTTAATTAATTACACTTTGTTTATGGTTATAAAGTTGTCCTACTTTCTGTATCATTTACATTGTGATCAAATATATATTTTCTCTCTCTCTATCTCTCTTCCTCTACCTCACCGCCCTCTGTGTGTGTGTGTGTGTGTGTTTGTGTGTATAATTATAATTATAATACGTTAGTGAATATAAATTATTTGCAATTTCTTAGATTTCTTATTTCCTTTACATAAAATTTTTCCACCATAATTAGTTATCCGCTTAAAGCATTTAAAAGATAGTTATCAAATGCATAATGCCACACTTATAAGCGAGGGAATGGTGAAAATGATTTTTCTTTCAAGGTTACTCTGGCCACAAATAAAAGCAAGGGGAATATACCTACACCTATAAGCGTGGTAGATGGCGTAGTCTTCCATCGATATAAGCCCATGCTTATTAAGCATGGCGAATTTTTCTCCACTGGTATCCTATGCACGCTTACCTTAAGCGTGGCGAATATGCACTGCCACAGATATAAGTGTGGAAGGAGTCAAAATTTAAGCCGGGGTAGATACAACATTTCTTGCAGTGAATGGCACATTTCAAAAAAAAAAAAAATTCAAGACATCGACCACGCTCAAACGATAAGTCTTACACGTCTCGAGGGGGCAATTTGTAGGCACTAAAATTTATTCATACCGTATCCAATTAAAATCAAATTATTTAATTGGGAAAACCAATTAATCAAGCCCAAACGACTCACAAGTAAAGTCCAAAGACTCATAAGTCAAGCCGAAGATGAAGCCCGCATAACTTCCAAGTGCAGGCTTAGTCAAAATTTAAGTCAAAGCCAGAAATGAGGCCGAAGAAGGCTATCAAGTCAAGTCACGACCTTTAGCCCAAACGATATCGAAGTCAAGACGTGGTCGAAACCAGGTCAAAGTCAAAGTCAAAGGTCAAAGCCTAAATTGACTACCAAGTCAAAGGTCAACACCTAAATCGACTCCCAAGTCAAATGTCAAGCGGCTCTCAAGTCAACGTCCGGCCAAAGCTCGAGGAGACTTCCAAGTCAATGCTCGGCCCAAGCTCGAGAGACTCCCAGGTCAAAGTCAAAGTTAGAGTCAATGCAATGCCAAAGCAATCCAGGGTGATACCTAATCGAAAGCCCCAGGCCCAAAACCCAAGTCAAGGCCTATCTTGACTTTCAAGGGGGAGAGGGAGGCTTTCTTATAAATAGGACCCTATCCATCCTTGATTTAGAGGTTGGAAAATCCATCCAAAAAAAGAGATAGAATTAGAGGAACATTGTATTCATCGAGATTGTACCCATTTATTCAAATCAATTCAAAAAATTCAATGTTTAATTCTAATTACAAAATGAATTTTTTTTGGCACTTTTTAGGCTAACTTTGGATCAGCTTTGCTATTGAGTTACTACCAATGTCTATCTTGAAGCGGTTGTGAATAATTTTTGATCGTAGTGTTGCTTAGGGACAAGCAACGATTCAAGCTTGGGGGGAGTTTGATCAGGGCTTTTATATGCTTCATTTTTAGGATGTTTTGCAGCACTTTTTTGTGAATATATGAGCTTAATGTTATAATTTATGCTCATATTCTCGTTTTATACTTAGGTATGGTTCTAGGATGACTATTATAGGTTTTTACACCATTTGACACAGCTTTTGACTCTTGTTTTAGTGTATGTTGACCGCCCACGGATGCCCCTGAGCTGCCATGCCTATGGAGAGAAGAGCAGAACAATTTGCTTATAACCAAGACCACGGTCCAACGATGGTGGCTGCCATGGACCGTGGTGAGCCAATAACTGCTTGCCTCTTCGTCTTCCTTTGTTGTGCAGCTAAGGATGCTCCGTTTGCTGCTTATAAGGGCGTGTTCTAAGGTTTAGAATGGAGGATTTTTCCCGCAACCATAACCTACTCTCACATCTCTTAGTTAGAGTTTAGTTTAGTTTAGGTTAGTTTTTGAGATTTGAAGGAAGAAGCATTGTTCTTGGAGGCTTGAAGATTGTTCCACTATTGAAGGCTGCCATTGTTGTAAAGTTTTTCTTCTTTAATTTGAATTTGTTCTTAAACTCTTATTTTTGTTGAATTAGAAATACGAGTGAGTAGATTTATCTAATTAGGGATTTGTTAGCCATAGTATTATAGTTTGGTCCTTTATCTTTGCATTTGTGTGCTTATTTCATAATTGGAATGATTAATGTCTATCTTGAGATTGAAATGTTATGGGTAAAGTTTGGCCAATTTTGCTTGCTTATGTTAAGTAGTTGAGTGAAGTACTGAAAAGTGAAACTCACTACTCGATCACCTTGATAGAATTTGATTTATCAAAACTCGAGAGAGAATTGCTTGTTAAGAAGATGCTTAGCATTCATGGATCTTCAACCTAGACTAAATCAAAGACTCTTGAGAGATTGTTAGTTGAATTCATTTAGGTAACTTAGTTCATTTTGAAAGAAAGGATTATATTTAACTCGATTGCAATTCCTTGAATTGTTTAATCTATGACAAGTGCATGCTTAATTCTATGATCCAATTCTTTACTTGGCGAATCACATTCCTAGATGTTTTACTTTGATTGAATCCAAAATAGTTAATTAGTTTATTTAAATTGACTCATTAAAAAGATTGATCGGTTAGCAATTTCAATAGACCGTTGACTCGATAGATTACTTTAGTCTCTAAGGACGATCTTTTAATCTATACTACGACACCCGTTTGCTTACAAACGTGTTACCAGGGAAGCCGTCAAACCTCTAACGACAAGTCATGGAGGCATCTGTCAACAAATCAACTGAGGACGTGGATTTTCTAGGGGTTGGTCCTCTGGTCGGATTAGATCTAGTGGAGCACCTTGCCAGGTCGTGGGATCAGGCTCCCTCTGCCTTTGTTGAACCGCTAAGGGTCATCGAAGAATAGGTGGCCATTACTGGGGTAAACATGCCCGCATTTTTACTCTTCTTTCCATCTTCTTTTTTTATCTTCCTCGCTAGCCCTTTATGTTAGTCTGTGTCTTGGCAGGCCTTTGCCCGAGCGCTAAAGGTTGTGAGATCGATGCCCTCCCTGCCCTTTTAAAGGAGCAAATTTGCGACCTCTAGGATTCAAATGCCCAACTGGAGTAGCAAGTTTACATCCTCAAGGTGGAGCAACGAAAGTCAGAGGACTCAGCGGCTAAGTAGAAGCGCTGCTGGGAGAAATTGAAGAAAGATAAGGAGGCCTGGGAGACTGAGAAAGAAGAGTTGTAACATCAGTTGGAAGAGGCTCACATCAGAATAGAGGCTAAGAGAATTGCAGGCCATGAAGATGCTATGAAGGCTGAGCAAAAGGCTATCAGCGCGGCCAAAAGTATTGTACTGTGTTCTTCTGAGAATTCCTAGAGACCCTGGCCCCTGATGGTTTTCTATAGGACGGGTACTTCGAAGCCTACGTCCAATATATTAAGGATTGCTGCCACGATCATGCATAAGGCGAGGGCCCAGACCAAGTTGAATTTCAACTACCAGCTTTTGAAGATGAGGGTCTCTTAGAGCCTGAAGATACTGCCCCATTAGATGGTGAAAGCGTGGCGAATGAAGGAAGCAGAGATGAGGAACCAGCCCTTTAAAGCAAAGAATCCTGTAGCTATCTTGCATTATTTGTTCTTCTTTTGATTCTCCCCCTTTTGTCATTTCCCGTTAGTGTTTAAATTTTATTCAAGTATTAATGAAACTTTCCGATTTAAGTATCTATTATCTATGATTTGTTGTTTCACTTTTCATTATGCTTGATTGTGCACATACGACATAATCGTTTGGGACTTATGATCTTTTAGCCCCTAAGTAAAATGACAAGTTAGGGAGGTGCCCGTCTTCATAAAGGGAAGTGGCGACTAGCCGCTGGTAGTGCGTTGAATCCCTTAGCCAGAGGGGGGCCTAAAGGTGTAGCGACTGATTGTTGGCTGCGCTTTAAATCCCTTAACCCTTTGGAGGCCTAACGGTGCAAGGACCGGCCATTAGCTGTGCTTTGAATACCATAGCCCCTTGGGGGGTAAAAGTGCAGCGACTAGTCGTTGGTCATGCCTCGAGAGTCTTCCGGACCCCTGAAGGTAGGTGCAACAGATGCGTGGAAGAAAAAGATTCTTTTTTTCAGCCGGTAGTGTGCATACGCATGTTTGTTTCAAGCTGTTCTAGGTACAGTATATCAATTGTACGAAAAATATGAGCAGCTAGTGATGGTACTTGCGTAGATTACTGCTATACCCTGTTTGCGATGGGAGGCCCTTGTGCGGTTATGAGGTGATACGTGCCTAGCCTCACCTGCTCTTTGACCTTATAGGGACCTTTCCAGTTAGCGGTGAGCTTACCGTGTTCGTCTGATTGAGCCACGACCTTAGTTCTGCAAGCACAACGTCGCTCACACAGATAGGATGAGATTTTATCATGCGATCGTGGAGCCAGACTACACAGAGCTTATAAAGTGCAAGGATCACCTTGCAGTAAAGATAGTCAGTCGAGGGCTTCCCGGAGGGTTGCATTATTGAGTGCTTCCTGAAAAATGGTAAGGCGATGTGTATGGAGGGCTACCTTAACAGGGAGCACGACTTCTGACTCATAAGACGACATCAAGGGGGTTTTCCTCATCAACATTTTTTATATGGTACGAATAGACCATAAATCTCCGTGTAGTTCACCCGCCCACTTTCCTTTGGCATCATCTAATTTCTTCTGCAATCTGTGGAAAATAATTTTGTTCGCGGCTTCAGCCTAACCATTGGTTTGTGGGTGCACTACCGAGTTGAATCCTGCCTGTCACCCAAGTTGTTAAGGGAGTTGGTGAACTTAGTCGTACCAAATTGTCGGTCGTTGTCAAAGGTCATCATCCAGGGGATACCAAAACGAGTGATGATATTTTTTCAAATAAACTTTCGAACCTCGACCATGGTAATTGAGGCGACAGCCTCTCCATCTATCCATTTTGTGAAATAGTCCACGACAACAAACAAGCACTTGCACTGGCCCGTGGCCTTAGGAAAGGCCCTATGATATCCATCTCCCAAGCCACAAATAATAGGGGGTTGATTATCGCCGTCAGTGAGGTGGTGGGTTTCCGCTGTACAGGAGCGAACTTCTAGTGTTTGTCGCAATTGCACACGAAGCTCGTAGCCTCTTAACATAAAGAGGGCCAATAGTAGCCGATTCGTGTAGCGGCTACTGCAAGGGCGCTCCCGCCAATATGTGAGCTGCATACGCCCTCATGGAGTTCCTCAAGGATTTTTTGTCCCATTTCCAGGGCCACACAACGCAGCAGTAGCTAGGCGAAGGAGCATTTATATAGGATCCCAACATATAAGATGAACCAGTTCGCCCGCTTCTTTACTCGGTCTACCTCCTTGGTGTCTTGTGGCAGCTTACCTTCCGCCAGATACATTCAATGCTTCTCTCTAACAGGGTTTCCCATTTTATCCATTTTGGCCTTTAGTCCTTTGAGGAGCTGGCCAATTTGGATAAAGCATCTTCATAGTAGTTTTCAGACCGCGGTATATGTCTCGAAAGATAACGTGGAAAGAGAGTGGGCTTACGTGATGGTAGAGGTTTGGACATATGGCAATCCACTCCAGGAGTGTTAACCTGTAAAAAGGGCAGCCCCGGATTGGGATCCAATGAACGCCTCTCCGACAGTCAAGTCAGTGTGGGGTCCTAAGAAGAGACAATATAGGAACGAGAATATAGAGAAGGAGTAGGTCCTCCTAGGGTTTATGATGAATCTTTGTCGGTTCCGACTGAGCATTGTCGATTCCCCATTCTCGAGGTAGGTAGGTGGGTATTTATATTCCTTTCTGCTAGGGGCAAACTCGTAACTTCACTCAGAGTGCATTCTTGGTTGGCCGCGAAATGACTTCCCTTGTTAAGCTCAAGAATGTCGTGACCTAGGCCCACGAGTGCACTTGATGGAGCCCGCATTAGGTCCCCAGTTTTCCCAAATCAAAATTTATTTTAAGAAAATACAATATAAAAATAGTCATAATAAGTAATAGAACAAACCATTTAAGTAAAATTAGTAAATACGTAAATAAGCCTTGCTTTTGCAATTGTCCATGGAAAGAAGCTATAATGGTCGAATTATTAGGGTTCCACTAATTCAATATTACAAGAATTGAAATGTGATTCGTCATTCGCTAATTATATTGGCATTACACTATGGTAAAAACAACATCCTATACAGACTAAAGAGTTATGGTTGCTAAACACATACAAGAATATCTGGGCTGATTTACACGTATATTATAAGTTTTACATAGATTTTATTAGGGTTGGGCAATGGACAGGGGCCCCAATGGGTAGCTCAGATCAGGTCTATCCAAAAAGCATTGAGGCCCATTTAAAGTTTAAATGGACCGGGTTGTTAACGGGTCTCACAATTATGGTAAAAATCGGGTCGGTCACGGGCCAAATAATGGATAATGTTTAGGGCCCTGGTTCTCGTTCTCCTTCTCCAGCAGGTTCTCGTTCTCATTCTCCTTCTCCAAATCTCCAGCAGGTTCGCGTTCTCGTTCTCCTTCGATCTCTGTATCTAGCTCGCGCCCCCTCTCTCTCTCTTCGGCGTCTCTCTTCCTTCCCCACCAGCTGCTCTGGTTCTTCGTTGCTGCTCTTTAGTCATAGATTGAAGTTGAAGCAAGGTTTTTTCGATTTGTGCTCATAGCTAGAATCGTGGCTACTTCTTACTTCTCACAGGTTAGCATCTGTCATCCCCATGCTGAATTTTGATGAATTTTGATGTGTTGTAGATGGGATTTAGTCCAATTTGTTCTAATTGCTTTCTGGGTTTTCTGCTAGAGTTTTGGTTTTGGCAAGTTTCAGTCTCTGGGCAATAGGAGGCTCTCTCATTGGCTGTTGGACCATAGAAAACTCTGCTTTTGTATTACTTGTATGATTTAATAAACCCTAGGAAGAGTTGTGAATAGCAAAGTTGTGAAAACTCTGCTATTTTTTGGTTCATATGCATCAAAGTATCAAACACTGCAAAGCAGATTGAGACTGGATTAAAGCTCACCCAACTAGGAGGAAATGCTTGTCCTAATATTTCCAAATTGCAATTGAGACCTCTGGCTGATTGAGGTGCTTTGGGACTGGGAGCTCATTTCAGGTTTGCAAAAGGAGCAACAAGGTCCTTAAGTGGACTTCACCATAGCTTGATTCTCCACCATCTTTTGTTTTTCCTTGGTGATTTTCATCAATCCATTTTTGAACTGTTTGCCCGGGGGGGGGCTCAAATTTTGTAGTAGGAAATGAAATGTCTAGGGTTTCTTTATATAATGGTCTTCTTCCTTTTTTGTGGGTGTTAGAGACAGATAGAGATCCTAGAAAGTGAGCAACTTCCTAGAAGGACATACAAAGAAAAAAGGGTAAGATC
>NCQV01064096.1:0-10746 GCA_002740545.1 Lophocereus schottii
CTTGCGTTTTCCAGTTTCTCTGGGTGGCACGGTCACCCTGTTTTGGCATGGTGATCTCGTGCCACTTCCTTTTGTCTCAAAATCCTCCTTTTTAGCTCCTATTTGGCGCGGCGTCGGCTTGTTTTTCTCATTCCTTTCCGTCTAACCCCTGAAAACACAAAAACAAACTTTTAAGTAGATTTGAGGTAAAGAATGACTAATCAACCCCTAAATTCTCGGGATTTCACCAGAAATCGCCAAGATGAGAGGTAAAAATCATGCCTAAAAGTGTGTAAAATAGAGGTTTATCAGCGGGGGAGATTGTTGAAAATGTCATACGTGAGTGAAAAGTCTCACATCGGGAATATGAAGAGAAGGACCATGATATATAAGTCAAGTGGGTTACTCCTCTTATAGCCAATTGATTTTAGTATGGAACCTCACTTGTACTTGTTGCCATGGTTGAACTCTTTGTTTACTTTGGCTCTCGATGTATTTTGACCTCTCTACAGTTTGGGGTTGCAGACTCTCACTATCTCTCTTTCACTGCAAGTGAGGTTCCATCCCAATTGTTTTATGAGAAGTAGCCCACTTTACTTATATATCATGGTCATTCTTTTCAAACTCCCAATGTGGGACTCTTCACTTATGTGTGACATTCCCAACAATCTCCCCCTCACACATGAGTCTCTTCCGAACCACATGAATGCACAAGCTCCCCCTTGAGTGGAAGTCTTTACTAGGGTGTCAAGCCACCATCAAGAGCACACTTGCATTCTACTCCACAGAGTCCGCACACTGCTCTACACGGAGCCTCCATGCTATTCACTTTGTTACAGTAGTATCCAACATGCATTCCGCTCTTGTCCATGGTGTTTTTTTTTTTTCATAATACCACCCAAGAGCTTATCCACACCATCGAGCCACGTTGTTGCACACGTGTTCCCGCTCGATCAACACTGCGTGTCACTTCACCAAGATCGTCCATGGGGTCCACCAATGCTACACTTTTTTCGCCCAGCCGAAAGCACCACCGGCTCTAATACCACTGTTGGGACTTCGTAGCAGAAAAGTAGTAAAGTCAGGGAAATGAAGCTGAATATTTTTCTGAGAAAGACAAATTGCTGCACATTTTCATCGAATCAAGGACATAATATTTTGAAAAAATCCTGCAAGCGTAAGTCTAAGATACACCTTCCAACCAGAGAAACAATCTTCTATGTTTCGATCGTTGACCACCAGTAATTTAGTGAAACATGGTGCAAGGTAAGCTTTGACTAGTTAAGCTTTTCTTATTTCATAAATATAAACAATATCGCTACAAATGAAAAGTTGCTTCGAATGAATATACCTTGGGGTCTCCATGCATAGTCTCACCCCACCAGGACCATGTTATTATCTGATTGATCTATTTCTTAATATTGCATGACATGGCAAGATCTTTTGCATATTCAAAAGATGATTTCAGCCCTTAAGAAAGTTTATTAAAGATACCCCCAATTAAATTATCACCTTATTTCCTTGTAATTTAAAATATGGCGATTTGATCCTATACAGCCCCAGGAGTGGCCTCCCCTGGAAAGCTCCATCACAGCCTCTCTATTCCCCAAAAAATTCTCCCCTGTATGCATCTAGACGATGATGCTATAGAAACTCTCTTCAATTGATTTTTAATTCTATTACCTGGACTTGATTCCATGCAGCCCCAGGAGTGGCCTCCCTTGGAAAGCTTCGCATGAGTCTTTATTCTCAAAGAATTCTCCCCTGTACACATCTAGATAATGATGCTATAGAAACTACCTTCGACTGATTGTTAATCTTATTTCCTTTTTTCTATTTTCTGGAGAGTAGAATGTCTTCTTATCACCATGTTTGGCCAGTAAGTTACACCTCCTTGCTATAATCACAGTGATAGATGCCTTTGTTTTCGGATCTCAAATAATCTTCCCTATGTTTTTTGGTTGAATACACTGATCTTTGGCTTCTTTGAGGATGTACTAAGCTTTACTTGAATTTGGGTCGAACAGGATTTGGAGTTTGGGTGGAAAGTTGTTGTGGGCTCAAGTGTTGCATTCATTGGAGCTGCAATGGGCAGCGTCGGCGGGGTTGGAGGGGGTGCTATCTTTGTCCCAATGCTTGTATTGATCATTGGCTTCGACCCCAAATCATCTGCTGCCATTTCTAAATGTTGGTAACTGACTTTTATTTGGTATCCATCTGTTTTGCTATTCACTGTGGACAACAGTTTTCATGATTATGGACAGAGCTATAGAAGTTTTTCCACAATCATTCCTAAATGTAGCTTCAGCGACCATGGTAGTGGATTATAATTATAGCATTTCATGAGTGAGACAAAGCGTAGTTAATATTTCTTTAACTCTCTGAATGCAACCCTGAATTTTATGAATGTAAGATGGTTCTGTTGATGTACAATAACTTCAGGAGCAAACTGCTTGAATTTGGAATGCAGCCAGTGTGACAAAGTAGTTTACCAAATTTTATCAGGTATGATCATGGGCACTGCTGGATCAACAGTGTACTATAATTTAAGGCGGAGACATCCAACATTGAATATGCCTCTCATAGACTATGACTTAGCTCTGCTCTTTCAGCCTATGCTTATGGTGGGCATCAGTGTTGGAGTCGCATTCAACATGATGTTTGCTGATTGGATGATTACAGTTTTGCTTATCATCCTGTTCATAGGTAAGCAATCAACTGCATCTTTAAGTTATTGCATAGAACAGACCAAGATGCATAATTGAGGAATCTCTGAAAATAGCCTTTTGTCTAGAGAGTCTAGCTGAACCTGAAATACCTAACTCAAGGTCACAAAATTGTCATGAACTCTCATGACCTTTTGTTCAAAACTTCATATTTCTTGATTAGAAAGGTAATAAACTTCTGGTGGAATTAAATTGTAGTTAATTCAACAAAATCCTTCACAAAAGGCATTGAGACATGGGGGAAAGAGACCTTAGCAAAGCAGGTGAGGTCATAATTACCCAACTGAAAGTGACATGTTTCTTGGTGTTTTAAATGCATGAATGGGAGTTATTAAGATCTGGATTGACAGGAAGCTAGCAAGCAACAGGAATCTGATGACAAACAAGTTGGTCAGTGCCTTGTCTTTCTCAAAAATTCTTCACATGGTGAGCATTCTAGTTCTTGTTCTGCTTTTGTGCTACAGAATACCCCCTAAACTTTTGTCCATGCCGCCTCAGAAACAGATATTAGTAATAATCAGCAACCAGCTCGTACTCGTAGTCTGTCATTTTCGTCAGTCAGTTAATGTCAGCCATTAGAAGTAGTAGTTTTTGGCAATCAAAACCAAGCCTCTTTGTTCATGATATCAACTCACCACATTGCTTTTTTGATAGATGCACAATTAAATGACCTTACCTGCTTCTTCCATGATTCCCCATTTCAAGGTTCTGTTCAAAGTTCTGTGGAACTTTCCGTGATAGAGCTCACTGAAAGGGTTGAAGGAAGGAAACTAGAAGAAACAGAGAATGAGACAACCCTTCTGCTCAACAAAAGTAGGTTGGTTTTATTTTTATTTTTTTAATTCATATTCATATTTTCATGTGAATTTGGATTATGTTCTCCATCCGTGGGTGTTACTTTTATTTCAAACTCTGAAGATTGCTTCATTGGAGCAATTGTGAACAGTATTCAGACTTGTGTGCATTGTCTGCTCTGAGGAACGTAATGAAATACCTCTAATTCAAAGTAAATCTTCGGCCTCTTTATAGCAAGGATTTGAGGATAAAACTCGAAACGAATGATAGTAAGAATAGGCCAGGGGAAAATTGTTTCAGCACATCTGAAGTCATACTGACTGATTAATATGCTTCCTCAAAGTTAACTTCTGGAAGCTCTTTCCTAATATATCCAAAGAATCAGAAGTGATGCAAAGTACAAACAGTTCATGCTTCATATTCTCCTTCCTTCTCATGCTTGGAAACAATGTGCTTTCTTGACCACAGATGAATCTGGTTGCAGCAGCGTATCAGTCCTCAGTGGTCCTGATGTTTCGCCAAATAAGGTTTATTTCTATGCTCATTGTCTTTGGGCTCCAGGCTCCAATTTGTGACACCTAATTCACATTTATCATGATGTTTTTTAACTTCAAAATCTTTTCATCTTTTGTTCTCATTTTCTTCAACCAGACCACCATCTTAAACAACATTAAATGGAAACAGCTATCGCTCCTCGTGTTTGTGTGGGTGGCTTTCTTTGCAGTTCAAATCATGAAGGTCAGTGTTGTTGGCTGGTATCTTTTGAAGGAATAGGGTATGTGCTTTTATTGTTGTCCTGAAAGGTATATGATATGCTCCTTGCAGATTGAAACAAAACCTTTCTGGAAAACTGTTTTACTTTAATTCCATTATTCAAATATACATTGACAAGTCTTAATACATTTCGCAACCAGAGATAGAATAGAAGGTTAAATAAGGCTGTATAACTTGTAATTGGCTCCTCATCAACAGAGTTGCAACAACCTTTCAATGGTTCTTGAATCTTCAATGGCTGCATGTCTGTCATCTTTAACTTCATGTGGTTCTTCCCCAGTTCTCATTCTNCTTTGTGGTTGTGTGAGGGGAATTTCCAATCATCCATGCTTTCATCAGCCAGAGTATTCAGAGATTCAAGACTATAAACTTTGTATGGTCGGCCATTTGATGTGCGTGTTACCTCACGGCTCAGCCTTTCTTGTGTCTCGCGACTCCCTAGTTCTACACTTTTGCCTTTGGTCTTCATCTTTGAGCTGCACCGATTATTGATCAGTTGGATTTAGGGACCTTTTTCGCTATCTGCATAGGTCTCTCCTCTAAACGTCATTAGTTCCCCAAAGTGTTCTAAGCACTGAGAAACCCCTTTGTTTTAACTGCTTAGACATTAGAATAGGTTCGCTAAAATGTGAGAACAACAAATAACCACAAAATTACATAGTACCCTGACACTGTTGATTGATTAATTGCAAATCTTAAATCTCCAGCGGAAGCTTTTCATTATATTCCGCACCAAAAGTTACTGAACATGTGGTTGTTCTGACCTGTATGCAGACTCATGTAGCCACCTGCTCTATGGACTACTGGATTCTGAACTCACTTCAGGTAATCTTCTTTTGCCCCCAGTATCTGAGATTTGTTTTCATATATTTGTGGCACAGTCATATCTTGCCAATAACAGAGGTATGAACTCAAATTTGGCCTCAAGATGTTCGGACAAACTGAGTTATATAGATGGGAAGGAATGTAATGATACATTTGAAGTGCGTGAATCCAAATTGTGAAAATATTGTGGTTTAATTCACACGCCTCCTTTCTAAATGGTCTATGCGTAGGTAATAATTGGGTCATCTGTGGCGATCTATCAAGCAGTGTGCTTATACAAAGGGACAACCGCGATCGCATCCGGGGGAAAGGAGATCACACACTGGACCTTGTCTCAGATATTCGTGTACTTTTTCAGTGGGATATTGGCTGGTACCGTTGGTGGCTTGCTCGGTATAGGGGGTGGAACCATTTTAACACCCCTGTTTCTTGAACTAGGCGTTCCACCTCAGGTACTATGTGAAATTCTCTCAACTATGTGTCATTCCATGAGAACAAACTTTCCGAAGATTTCCAAGGAAATATGGAATCCTTGACAGTTAACAACTCCTGCAGGTTGCTAGTGCAACTTCAGCATTCTCCATGCTATTCTCATCTTCTATGTCTGTTGTGCAGTATTTCATCCTAAAACGGTTCCCTATTCCATATTGTATGTACTTATTTCTTCTCTTCATGTATTTCGTTCCTTGCTTTTGGTTCTGGTTGCCAACAACAGTGACGTATAGATTGATAATTTTGCGCATTATCTTTGGTTCAGCTGCCTATTTATGCTCAGTTGCTGCAGTTGCTGCCTTGACAGGCCAACATGCAGTTAGCAAGATCATAGCCATGATAGGAAGAACGTCCATTATCGTCTTCATCCTGGCTTTCACAATTTTCGTCAGTGCACTCTGTCTGGGTAAGTTGCTAACATTATTTTGCAACTGTGTTATCAAAATTGAGGTGGATTTTCAGGTCTGAATTCGAATGTTGAATTGGTGTTTTTCTGCAGGTGGAGTGGGTATCACCCACATGATTCACAAGCTGCAGAATCATGAGTATATGGGTTTCGAGAGTATGTGCCACTGACTCATTAAACATCGATACACGCCGATCATTTCTGCTTCTTCAAATGGCTCGACATCGACGTACGCCCATCATCTCTGCATCTTCAAAGTTGATCGACATCGATACACGCCCATCATTCCTGCATCTTTAAATGGGGAACCAAACCCTGTGAAAATCAAGTATCATGCCACTAGATTTTGCAGCTAGGAGCTCTGCATTAGCCAGATTACTTGTATAACAGCATTTATCTATTTATCTAGCAACCGGCAGTTATTTACTTCGATCCTCTATTGAATGAAAAGTCTTTTAGTTGTGGAAGCAAATATGGGCCAGAGGTTATGTAGAGGGCCTAAAATGGAAATTATTATGTATACTTGAGAGCACATACTACCGCATCTAATTTGTATTTTTTTTTTATGATGTATTTGTCATATATTCTATCTTTTAATAGATAATTGCTTATCAGTCACATGAAAGTACATACTCTCGAGAGTATGATACATGCTTTGGGCCCAAAACATCTTAATAAAGCCAAGAAAGTAATCAACACTTACTGGATCCCACTTGTCTCTCTTTTGTCTTTTTATTTTAACTTTATTGTCGATGGATCTGTCCATTTCTTTCAGCTCATGATCAACCTTCAACACTCAACATGTTATCCGCCAAAAAAAAAAAAAAAGGAACAAAAAGAAAAAATTTAACAATCAACATATATCAATCCCTTAGGTCTTTTGAGCTTATTTTAAATTTGAAGTTCAAGTATCCAAAAAATTAAGAGATCGTTTTTCTTTGATGATTAACCAAATTTTTGTTAGAATATATGGTAGTAACGGACTAAATTCAAATAATATAGTAGAATACAATAGAAAGAAATTTATTCACATTAATCGTTATAATTTATTCACATTAATCGTTATAGCCCTCCTTGGCAGTTCTTTATTGAACCAAACACTAGCTTAATCTAGGTTTTTTTTAATCCTAATACAAATATATTTTCCTGCAAAAGTATGAAAAAAAAAAGGATAAGTCGATGCACAAGCATCCCGCGTTCACGTAAGGTTCGATAAAGAGCTCCATCATAAAGAATGAATTGTAGGCAGTCTCACCTGATTTTATCAATAGCTGATTCTACCACAAAAATATGAGAGAACGTCAATAAATCTTGTGTGGTTGGTAAGGTTAATAATTAACTTAGGGCAACTTTTGTAGAGGCTTATCCTAGAGGATGCAATCATGGTCTATGCGTGCCATGTACCAATCAGATTAATTATAAATAGTTGGTAATTAATATTACTTTAACTATTACTTCAGATTATTGATAATATTACATTAACTATTTACTTTAGTATGCCAGCCAATAATATCTGTTATGTAACACCTCTTACCCTTTAATTTCTCTAGCTTAGAAAACGTGTCACATAGCCTGATCAAATATTATTGGCCGGATATTGTAATATGAATCCAAGTACTCTTATCATATGAACTATAAGCAACCATCAACTGCTTTTTTTATTAAAAAAAATAACCTAATTTATTCTTATAAAAAAATTAATTAGTCTATATGCTGACATTTTCGTATTATTTCATTTTCTAATCATCTCTACCATTCTTCCATTCTAATTTGTTAACGCATTCAAATAAGGTGAAAGCACATATACTTTTAACACTCGATCATCTCAACTTTTTTGCCCTAGATTGTAAACATTTTTTGCCTAAATATATATACGTCTTTTTTTCCCTCTAAGTTTTGATCTTTGATAAAAGAAAAGAAATAAAACAACAGATAAATCTAATTAAGCGACGTTGAATATCTTTCTTTGCATAGAAAAAAGGTAATTGCAACTTTTAGGGAATATTCTTTCACATTCATGCATAAATAATAACTAGCACTTAGCTTGCCGTCTATAATTCCTAGGGTTTAGATGGAGACAATGACAAAGTGTTAAAGATTAGTGTCACGCACTTGGGAGGCTAAACAAGTTAATATCGATTGGAATATATAATATAAAAAGCTAGAAGTAGAATAGAGAGAGAGAGCTACTAATTAATTAATGGCCGGTACTGAAAGTTAACTATTGAAAGGAAGATATTGAGGCAGAAGATTATGGATAATGCGAAGAAGACAAACCGACAAACTATCTACGGAGTGACAAGTGTCTTGGTTAGTTTTTAGCTCCAACCTATTCTCTGTTTTTTTTTTTAAAATAAACTCATAAGATATACACTAATTTTAAATATTTAGATTTGTGAATGCACACTCTTAAATATATAGTATTACTTTTAAGAGTGCATATTTTTACTAGTCATTTCAGCATCATATATTCTGAAAATTATCTATATGACAAATAAACATTGAATATATATACACGTTACAAGTGAAAATACACACTTTTAAAGATATAATCGATATACATCACCTGAATTCGTTACTATACATTTATATGTACACAAATATATATTCCTAGTAATTATGTGCTAATGGTTTTGCCTTTTCAAGCACCAGAAATTCCCTTGTCAAGCAAGCGATGTATATAAATATCTACGGCTGCCATTGATATGATATAATTTGTCAATCATCCTAATCATATGCTTGACATTATGTTAATTTTGTTGGACCGGTACAATACACTTGCATTGGTGGGTGAGATTTCAGAAAACTAATGTGGAAGCAGATCCATTATTTAAATTCAAAAAAAAAAAAACTATATTAACTTTTCTCCTTTTAATTTGTATGTGTATGTTGGTATGGGTGTACATTATAAAGACCACTCTTTATAAGTTTATTATAATCTATATTCAATAAGATATATTAAAATATATGTCAGTACTTCAATTAATTAGCATCTATTCTTTTAACTCTTGTTAAGTCCTCTAGTTTTCCAAAAACTTTATTTATAACTACTTCTGACTTATTTTTTAACTTCTTAAACTCATTCGGATATTTTTAACTCTTTCCAATTAAAAAAAAATAAGATTGACTCACAATCAACACACTATTTACTAGAATACCTAAACTTTAATGAAGAAAGACAACTTCTCTAGCAATAAAGGTTTGCATAAATAACAATTAAATAATAAATATCTAGTATCGCTTTATCATGCACAAAGTTCTTTTTAAACCATATAATTAATCTATGAAAGTGCTCTTTTATCTTTCATCACACATAAAAGTGCTTTTTAGGATCCGAGAACAGCTAATAATTGATTGTAATAAAAAACAACTTGTATGACATCTCTCTAACAATTTTTTATACAAATCTGTGGGCAAAGATGTTGGATGTAAAAGATGAACAATTCATGTCTCATGGGCATAAAAACTCTTTTTATCTTTTTTTATTCTCTTTTTTGTCGATTCATTTTTTCAGTAGCATGGGAGATTTTATTTATTTTTTTTCTCTCATTTATGAAGACACAATGATTTTTTTTAGTTCAGATAAATCATAAAGACAATACACTATAATAATAGAAAAAAATTAAATTTAAAATTTAATATATTTAAAATTTTAATCTTAATCACTCCATTAAGATCTCATTGGTATGCCTGCACAATGATGTACAGTCAGAAATCACTTTCGATTTCTTTGAGGGGAAAAAGTAAGGCAAACATTTTTTTTTCTTTAAAAAAAAGGGCACAAGACAAAAAGTGATGACAAGGCAAGAATAGATAGATGGATAAGGCCCAACAGCATCCATCATATCTGTCATTGCCCAGATTCATAAAAATTAGGGGGTAACTTCCTCGAACGTTCTCTCTCCTCATATAATCATTTAAATTTAATTTTAAATTATTTAATTTGATTTCTCTATCATTCTCCATTATTTCAGGCAAAGATTTTACAATCAGGTGATGGATTTAGTACTACCACTTTGTGGCTTGGACCACATTGGATCTTCTTCGATGATATCTCCTCTTGTCAATTTAAGGCCCCACCTCCATGGCCAAATAACCTATCTAATCATATTACCGTATGAATAACGTATCAATCTTCGTTAAATCAATCAAACTGGGCATCTCAACGCGTCAGGATACATGGGTAAATACTGGGTGTATGTTAACTTCTTATTTCAATCCACTGATGCAGTAAAATCTAAGATAAAAGTACCATAAAAATTAACATGAATTTCACATTTCACTAGTAGAGCTAGGGTCCAAGGGAAGAAAGGAGTAACGATTAACAAGCCAACCTAAGCTTAAATATAGACCTACCAATTCTTCATGTCTTTCACAATTAGAAAATTATGGCCACCAATCTGTAAACCTCAGTCCTTAAAACGAAATATAATAACACATGAAAATTTGATTTAAATGATACAAGTAAACATAAAGTTGATTTTAATTTTAGAAAAACGCAGTCCAATTTAAAAGAGCTCAAAAATAAAAAACTAACTCAAGGGTCAAATATTTTGTAGAAATAATAAAGTGTTTTTAATTATCAGATCATGAATGTGTAAGTATTTCAAATTTATCTGTAGATTATTTAAAATCGATCTCTCTTATTGTAAATGAATGAATAATAATGTATGTATTTGAATCCAATTCAAATACTACAGTATAAGAACCATCGCGCCAAGGATGTCCAAGTATGAAACTTGTGTCGAG